>KZ871459.1:10445-25446 GCA_003456935.1 Machilis hrabei | reverse complement strand
TGTTAAAGCCCATTTCAAGATCTTTAAAATGAGACCTTGCCCAGCTCTCTATCGTAATTAGGGTCAGATGTATAACCAAATCAAAGTTAGTCCGATCACCAATTTTTGACAACTTTTGACAGCTGTAGCTCTAAAACGATATGTGAAAAAAATCTGAAAAAATTAGGAAGCACTTTAGCTACAGATACTCTCAGAATTATGAGTTTCATTACGATTGGTGACGATCAAATTGAGAGCTTCGTTGATTTGACATGGAATGNCCCACATATCACTTCGGGACATGCTTGCATCTCATGTGAAACCATGTACTTCAGGTATCATTACCCAGAGTTTGCAAGTGTTCAGTGAGATATCAATGGACTTATTTCTGATTGGTANGTTTTTGCACCAGGATCAATGTCAGTAAAAGTCAAATTGGTGGATTACTGGACAAATGGTTTAATATTACTGATCTGGTAATTATGTATTGCGTTTCTCAGTAGCAATTTCAAATTACTCTATTTTCGTTGAAGTTGCTAAAGGTCAGTCAGAAAAAGGGACGATAGGTGTCTCGAAGGGTAAAGGTTACAGGAATGATAACGGAGTTCTTTTCAACTATGAACTTGAATTTAAAGACTCTATCAAAACAATGACATGATCATAATAATAGTAGGGGCCTACCTCTTATTGATTATATCATATGATTATAATAATTTGATAGTTCATTAACATTTTGACGTTTGTAGTAGAAAATAACTCTCCTATTGCCAGTTGTGAAATTGGCTCTTTGAAAATTCAAACCATCCCTGACCTACCAATAACCTTTGCCCTTCATGCCCCTTAATCATCCCATTTTCTGCCAGACCCTTAGCAACCTCGAGGAAGACGGTTGGATTTGAAATTTCAGTTGTTAGTTGGTCTTGATTGGTGTAGTGAGGAACTAGAGGAAGAGGCATTTATTTTAAGACAATTTTTATGTATAGTGCCTTTGAAGGCAGTTATATTTAGTTACCAAAACATACAGCTTCTATTATTTTATTGTTTGTCTAGTAAACCACAAAATGGTCATTACATTTACTCTTTGCCTCCGAGAAAAAGCACAAAATTGTAGATGTTTAGTTTTATAAACCATACTAGGACAAATAAACTCTTGGCTAGTGGGACATCCTCTTGTTTTCAATAATTAAGAAGTCTATGTGATTTCATGCTGTTGAGGCNACTCAAATTTGCATAGACATGGTGTAATAGTTTATTTTGTGAATGTGGTTCACACACTCTTTAGCTGCTGTTGCACAGAGCTTGCAAGCCAAGTAGCACTTCAAAACAATTCCCTGACATGAAGGTGCAGCATTTGACAAAAACTTGAAGCCAATTAAGTACGTAATTTGCGTTTAACTGATATTGGAGCATAATTTCAGTTATTCACAAATTATGCTCTTAATGGACTTTAGTTTTTAATCACATTGCACCACTATATCAAGAAAAGTACTGTGCTGCTTTTTCCATTTGCATTTCTGTTTGGCACTGCTGATCACGATTCTAACAAAACATGCGACGCCATGCACTCTTAACGAGTAAAAATGAAATGTATGTGCGTGGACCTTGTAGACGGTTTTTAATTTAAACGAGTGTGTTTTGGCAATACTTTTACTACGAACTATCCTCTGTATTAAATTTTGATATTTAATATCAATGTTGTTGTCTTGCAGGTCAGGAGCAGTTTCAGTTTGTCGTATCCGAAGACTTGGAAACTGTTGTATAACGAGCACTTTCCGACTATTGAAACTACGGCATCGGCAATCGGAGCACCGAGCCAAGGACGAACCGTAACGTTCTGTTCGCAACCATGAACGAGAAGTGCTCAAGCTGCAGCATGGTAGAAAGTTTGTTGTTTAACAAAAAGAATAATATAAACTGAACCAATAGCAATATAACGTTTCGTAAAATGGATGTTAATGAAACTTTCAGAAAATGAAAAGAGAGAGAGAGAGAGAAAAAGCAAATGTGATGAAGAAGGAGATCTCATATGCCATTCTTTCCGTTCTGTTTTAATCGTTTTGTACACTAACACGTGCCAATACGTGGCAAAGCTACTTAGAGTAATTCCACATCTCTCAATTCAAAAGCAAGCTTTCGTTATGCCAGNGTTGGTGTTAAATTCTGTATAATTAATGAGAAGCTGTTCCTACATCTCTGCGGTGATTAAAACATTGTTTTGTAAGGTACGTGAAAATACAACCCGAAATTTGCGATCTCGATCACTCTCCGTGTTATTAAAAAAATNGATATATATATTTCTAAACTTGTTCTGTTAATGCATTCTTCAGTGTAGTACATTCCTAATCTACTATTAGTTTCTTTCTCAGTTTATACTTGGATGCTACTTACCTAATAAGGTCATACTTGAATCTATAATCTCTCTACAGTGATGCAGTCTTCTGTTCTGCCTTACTAGCCTTTAAACTGTTATTTAATCATAAGACTAATATCTGTCATAATTAGAAAAGTACACACATATATATATATACATCTATTTATGATACTGTAGCTATAGAAGGTGAGATGTGTATTTTCCCTAGCCTTTGCAATCTAAATGCCACTCTGTTTTTTTGTGGGTAGTGGGGTAAGCTGAAATACATTTAATTATTTTGTAGTTTCTGTTTAGTGGTAATGGGTATACCCATATTAAAGTAGGTTCTTTGAAAACCAATCCATATATATATATATAAATGTGTATGTGAATATTTGAATGTATGTTTGTGTGTTTGTGGATTTAAACATATTTGTTTTTATACCCTGTACTACATGCATATACAGACACTTCTGTCATTAATTGTTATTGTGTATATATTTAATGCCCATGGCTGATTAATGTCTTGATAGTTTTAATTTCAATAACATCAACTTTTGATTTAGAAAGAGCAAGGAATTACAAATAACTTTATTTTGTATGAGAATATAAATTATATTTTTATGCCATACAAAAACTGACATAAAGTTGACATGTACGTAACAAAAAGAGTTGACAGGAGGATATTATTGATAGGCCCTTAGTTCTATAAGATTCCTTGTAAAATGTATAATTCAAATTGATAGCAACCATGACAGGTATCAGAATGAATCGTGTTTAATTTTTGACCTTCACTTGTTTTATAAGAAACTCGTGAAGATAACACTTTTTTTTCGTTGCATTTCAATTTATTTTATTGATCGAATTTACGTAAAGAAGCTTTAAAAAAATTAAATTAAACCTTTAAAGCATATACAAAACTTCCATGAAAGTTTTGTATGCTTTAAAGTTTTAATTTCACTTTATTAAGCTTGTTTTAATCAATCTGATTAACATATCAATAAAGGAAATGAAAATGTTATGATAAAAAAAATTTTCTCTCTATGAGTGGCGCATAAACCAAGGACAGCATTCCTGAATCAAAGGTGATTGGTCTTCAAATTGTCTAAAATTAATTTAAAAAATGCATGTAAAAGTAGAATGCACTAAATTGATGCTAATAGTGCCATGTGCTTTGCTTCGAGCTTTCAGTCACCAGAAGCATAGACTCTGTAATCTTCATGGTTATCACAGTTTTGTCTTTATTTCAAGTGTAATCTTATAGCACTACTAACAAGGCGCCAATTCCTCCTGTTAAACTTTAACAATATGATCTACGAAAATCAGGTTGATAATTTTTTGTTCTGTGATAGCAAATATAAGTATTTTTAAAAATAAATAAAAAAAAGTATTGTGGTAATAAACAATATTTATAGTGAAATTAGAAAAAAATAGTTTGACTGAAGGTGTATATAGTTGAAAATATGCTTGAATTGAAAAAGTGTTTATGATGAATTAGTACCATGTGAAAACTAGACAGTTTCGTGTTGTGATTTGCAGTTTGACAGTATTTTGTAAATAATTTTGTCATGTTTGTTTTGTGTAAATTTGTTAACTTATTTGTAATAGAAGGTGTACAATATAGTATTTGTGTTAAGTGTTTATGCAGGAGGCCAAAAATACCCATAACTAAAATAAAATTATAATATAAATACTATGCAAGTAGCTTAGGTTTTTCGCTTTATACTCGTGGTCATCTAGTTATAGGTAATGAACGTGCACTGCTATTTTCTACTTGTCCAATTTCCTATATAACTACTGCCGAAATCTTTATATATTTTCGCTAATTTCACACAACGATGAAGTGTCCTATATTAATTACATTGTAAGTGATGCAATACATCTGATATGCTGGAAGCTAGAATGCACAAATCAGCATTTATTCTCATTAAAACATGAGTGAAGATATAAGGAATGCAGAAAATGTGTTAATTTTGACGCAGTGTTGTTAGTACGCAATTGTGTACAGCTGTAACCAAAATAAAACTAAGAAAATGCTTGCTAAGGGGTGAGTGACCTCATCTATATTTCTGCCACTGGTAGCAACATACTNTTTTTCTCGCACTCATCATATGTCCTCACCTCTTACTCTTGAAAAGTGTCAAGGGTAAAAGTGAAATTCGGATGACTCTTATAAATGATGATTCATTTCACAATTCTTCTATTGCAATTCTGAAAAAACTAGCCTTAATNTTGGTCAAGTAAAGACGTGATATTCTTGTATGACTTTTGCTGTATGTATTGGATATTGCAAGTTCCATGAAAATTCAAAGAAAAGCTTACTATTTATCCTTGCGTGTAACTTATATGTATAAACTTAGGATCAAGATATGTACAGCACTTACATTAATTTTATTTATTACCTTTATAGGCACACTTGGCTTTGTTCTACATATTTTTTTTTTCAAGGAGCACTACATCATCATTGCATTAGAAGTTATCTGTATATGCATGTTAGTATGCGTAAAGATAAACAACGCTCGAAGGTTGTAAATATCCTTCTCGCCCACAGACTTTCAATGCCTTGAATAGTGCGTACTTATGTGTATACATGTGTATATATATCTGTATGTGTATAAAGGCAAAAAGGATATATATATGTATGTATATAACTGACCAAGAAGTCAAGTATAGTATGTTCAGGGGCAATGTGTATAAAGTATCTGAATATGTATGTGTATATCAAATGTAATATACATGCACATCTGTAATATAAATATATATTTGTGTGCTTATTTTGCAAGTGACACTTCTTTTGTAGTATTGCTGTTTGTTCTTGCCTTAGCAATCTTAGATTCTATGTCAATCCATAACTGCTCAATACTGACTGCACTTGTGATACAGTATGAACTCATGTAACATACATTGATAAATGGCCGGTGCAAATGCTTTAAAAGGAAGGGAGATTTTCAGGCACTTTGTCCTCATACATTGTCGTTACATTTAAGTGTACATGATGAGCTGGTAAATCTTTTGTTCGCGTTTCCATGCGCACGGTTTCGCAGACAATTAATAATTTATGCTTTTCATTGCATATCCCTGTAAAGTATTTTAATGAATGCAACGTATTCTATTACGATGTTGTGTCTATTTATTGGCTAAATTCATGGTCAACATGTAAAGTGTTCCTTTTATTTCCAAATTACCTTCTATGCACCTGACAAGCAAAAAAGGTATGCTTATAAATGATGCAGCAACTTTAAAATCAAGTGATGTAGAATTATGATGGATCAAGCTCATATAAACTTAACTTTATTAGAAAATTTTAGATTTTATGTAAAACTAGAAAAGTTTATACCTTGCTCCTTATCCTCCTCAGACCCGAGAGGGTATTTACGATAAAATAATGATAATTCTTGTGAAAAAAGTTTTATTTTGCTTCGTATTTGATAAAAAGTTTCGAACTTTTAGAAAATTTGGTCTCGCACGGTGTGAAGTATAGTACAGTACCAGCATCGATTCTGNCNTATCCAAACGAAGCGTAGCGCGAAATTTCGTTTCGCTTAAAACGCCAATTTTCGTTCACTTACCAAGCTACGAAAAATTAAATTCGAATAGCGAATTTAATTTTTCGTAGCTTGGTAAGTGAACGAAAATTNGCNTTTTAAGCGAAACGAAATTTCGCGCTACGCTTCGTTTGGATATGACAGAATCGATGCTGGTACTGTAGGTGATACCTTTGGGTGCGTATGAAATTGTCAATCCCACTACGTAAAAAAAAAACTTACGGGTATCATATATGATACCGCAGGTCTTAGGAGGTTATAACACTTCATGAAATATGTATTAAACAAATCTTCAAAGTAAACCATGAACATGCCCTATGAAATGAGATAATTTAGATATACAGAATANTGCAACGAGAGTTTGGTTAATTTTAAATAAAATCTGAAATGATGACCAACTTCAGGAATGACTTGAACTCACAACGGAGGGTTATGTGATCAGAAAGGAAATTCACTGTGAAATAAACACTTTGTGTACCACATTCTACTTTTTGATAGATCTCTTTTCTCTTGAGATCTTTGATGAGAATTATTTAAAACTTCTCTCCAGCTCTGGGATTTAATAATACTTTTAGCAGTAAAATCCCTTTTGTTTGAAGACAGGACAAATAAATTTTAAAGTTTTGATTCATAGGTTAGAGTAGAAATCTCTTGTTGACCACACTGCAAAGACAAAGTACAGCCTTTGTGGACTGTTTCGGTAGCATCTGCTGGCAGAGTGACAGTGCAATTGTAGTTTTAGTATGATAGCAGTTCTGCCACCTGCAATGGAGTAAGCAGTCTGTTAGTAATTTGTTTTAACATCAACGTCATGTTTTTCTACCCAAAATTAAAAGCTTCATCATGTGCACTTAAAACTTTGGCATGTGCTGAGACAGGAGTACGCCTCATAATTGTTGTGTAGAAAGAGGAATAGGTCTGAATGTGGAAAGGCTTAACCAGGGGAAGAGAATTATCTACATGTACATATATTTATATATAATTAAGCTAAGCAACTGTCTGCCTGCCTCTTTACTTGATTTTATAAATATGTGAATTAGAATAGAAAATGTTTACTTGTACAAAGACATACATGCTGTGTTGTTGGTAAAAGGGGTCAGTCACTCTATGGTTCACAATACAAGTTAAATATCAGATAGGGAGCTGGAAATTGTAATATTGTTGAGCATATTAATGGGCAGGGTAATGTTAGAAATTGCTGAAAGGAGTAACGTTGTTGTTGTTGTTTCATTTTAATTTTAGAAATTGTTGGTGTTTGTAGTTCACATAAGCAAAAAATAACAGATTCATAATCTAAAACTGTATAAAAATAAATTTGGTTCAAGGTATTTCAATAGCAATGTATGCAATTTAGAAGCGGTAGGTAGTATGTTTAAAACAAGTATTAGTTATTGTTGCTGATAAAGAATGAAATAGTTACTACATTCTTGTAATCCATAGGTTTGAACTGTACCTGATGTATTAAGGAGTAGTTAATGTTTAATTACCATGCTGTTTACAGGACAGGTTCCACTAATGTCACTCATAGGTTTTAGGGAACATTATTTACTATACATAATTGAGGTTTTGGGTTATTATGCCACGATTTACGTATTTGATTACCCAACATTTTCGGCATAATGTAGCGTCTGTCTTCAGCCGCTCACATCATTAAAAAAAAAATTGGATGCAAATGATAAACTGTAATACAGATTATCTTTCGGTGACCTGGATTCCTTAACCCTTTAAAGGGCAGAGAGTAAAATAAAAAATGTTTTGTCTTATAAAAGGTAAGTCTAAGGTAAATACAGTACCAGGAACAATTTTGTCATATCCAAATGAAGCGTACGAAAATTTGTGTTTTAAACGAAACGGAATGTTGCGCTAAGCTTCGTTTGGATATGACAAAATTGTTCCTGGTACTGTACGTGATACTGGAAACATATTTACACACACACAAATTTTAATGAAGCAGTTTTTTTCAAAAAGACCACTCTTTTCTTTTTCTGATTTGGTTTAGTTTTGAAATATTTTGAGTATTTTCTATTATTTAAATTGAATCCCTACACTTTATTAGAACTGTCATTATATTTAAATATTACTTATACTGACTAGAAAATAATATCGCATACATCAACACACAGACCACCACATTTCCACTAAAAATAAATTTATTCTCAACTGTTTCACTCGCCTCTGACAAGTTCTGACAGTTGCAAGCCATTGCAAAAGTATAGATGATATCAAAATGCTAGTAGTTTCAAAAAGATACCACTGCCCTGCTGCACCAATGATTTTGAAAAGGTGGTTTCAAAATTGAACCACCACCCTTTAAAGGGTTAAGACAGTATTGGAATATTACAAAAATATGACGTAAAGCGTAGCATAATTCATAATCTCGGCAATGTTTTCAACTATTGTCCTTTTGGTTTCATGTTGCACGTTGTTTTATTCTAGGTGAACAGTGACTGTTGCTGCCGATTCAGAGAATATAATGACTTTCAAAACTGATAGTAACTCTCTAGAAAAGTAAATGCTTGTAATGACAACAGTACAAAAACCTGAAGATTCTGACTGCAAACTTGAATGAACCTGCTACAGTCTTGTAATATGTAATGGAACATATAACACATCTATCTAGTTTTGTCATTCTTTAGCATGATTTTGTTAATAGCTCATTTTGTTGTCGGAACAGAATGTTCTAAGGTTCCACGGCTTCTGTATACATCGACAAAATGCAAAGTGCTTCTCCATACTGTTTTGTTTGAGACACGTTTGCTTTCCACACGAGAACAAAACCAAACCATTGTAACGGATGATTTTCCTTGTAGTGTTATTCAGTGGCCAGNCCTATTTACAGCATTGTAATCACAATGTGTACAATTAATTCATGTTAGTGGACACAAGTTTAAAAACAGTGCTGATTCTAGTTACGTGAAAATAACGTTTACAAAATTTGAATAGCTTAGATATATGATATTAAAAACACATTTTTGTTTCAGTTATGGGAAGAACATATTCTCAGTCTTGCAGAACTAGAAAATGTTTTTCACATTTAAACTGATATTTAAGATCCCATAACTGTTAGTTTTAAGAAAACCCCTCGTTAGAAACCTATTTAAAAGGACTGTTTATTGTTGAAAGTATGTAATAGCAATGTTAAGAGGGCTTTACAAAAACAAAAGAATACACATACAAAGCTGTAACACTGACCTTGTAAAAACACAGTAATGACCTTCAGCCTGGGCTTTCTCAAGTCTATATTTTCTGACACTTTGTTCCTCTTCATTATTCCACAGCAGAAGAACTGTACATACAAGACTTGACTAAAAGTGACTCGTTAGACGTTTGAACTCGTGATTTGATGTTTTTCTACAGTCGATGTTGAGAACTTGTNCTTCCAACTTCTCTTTTCTATAAACCAGAACTAAGTGAATATTATACTTTCATAAATACATATATATTTATATATCTTGATGAATTTGTAAACAAATCACCGTACTATCATTGCTGTAGTGCTAACTGGCACTGTCGCTGTAATCACATGGCTAAATGCAAACAAAATAATCTCCACCAGTTGAGTGTGAAGCCAGTTTTTGGAAAGCTGTTGAGTATATATTTTAAAAAATCCTCCATACTCGGTGGTGCTTGATCCATTTTCGTCCTCTAAACCGAGTAGAGCACAGTGCCTGCTGAAAATGAGTTTCCTGCTCAAGGGACATGACACCGCTACAAATTGAAATTATTGAATTGTTTGTAATTGAAATGATCTATTATCATTAATAGTTCTTGCATAACATTCAGTTTTAGACATTTTCGGACAGTGAATGCAACCTTGTGAGAGGGGCTGACCACAGGGGCAGGTGTTGCAAATGAAGCAAGTATATGCCTACACTGAATCCATTTATTTATTTAAGTTTTTGCTGGAATTTCTGTTGGCTTATGTTGTAACCAAGGGCGGCGGAACCACTGGGTCAGGGGGATCAAATGACCCCCTAATAATCTGTCTGAAGGGTAATTTTGAAAGATGTACGTACAACTGTTGTGATAAAGTTTACAGCAGTTACCAGTACAAAGAAGTTCGATAATAGGAATAATGTTCTGGAATCTGGAAGAATAGCCTACCCACTGGCGGCAGGTTCAAATGAGTGACCAATAAATGTGGCACAGGTGAATTGTGAGCTTATTTGGTAAGTGAGTAAGCCTTTATAAATAACTCAAATAAATAAGGAATATAAATGCGAAAACCCTAAAAAACATTACACATTTGATATGTTAAGAACACATATCAATATTA
The DNA here is from genome assembly GCA_003456935.1 of Machilis hrabei. Lineage (NCBI taxonomy): Eukaryota > Metazoa > Arthropoda > Insecta > Archaeognatha > Machilidae > Machilis > Machilis hrabei. Next base: position 15,296 of record KZ871459.1, on the reverse strand, counting down.
TTGGACTAAAATGAATTACATAATGTTGATTGTTAAACATTGTCTCAATAGGTATTAAAGTACATAGGCTAGCTAGACATGGTAACACACCTAATTACTGGTAACAGAAACATAGCATAATAAAACCTGTACAGTAACCTAGATTATCCGTTAAGCCGGGGCGACACTATATAACAAAGTTGTATTTAATGAATGTTATAATAAATCTACAAAATAGGCCTATATCATGAAAATGTGACCCAGGTTTTAAAAAAATTTCTAGCCTGGGGGCCCCGTGGCCCCACAGGTACCTTATACTTATAATAAAATACACATTTGGTAACTGCTTGAACCCCTAATGACGAACACATTCCGCCGCCCCTGGTTGTAACCATAATAGCCTACCATTTAAAGTTAAAATAGCATTTTTATTTTTTTTTCAAATTTCTCTTTCACAGCATTTTTGTTTATCAACACTGTGGAAGTAAATTATATAAATGCATACAGAGTCCANGTTATACATCTAACGACTTCGTACTTGCTAAAGTCGTTCAATCATGTTTGAAAATTGATCGTATGGAGGTTGATACCCTTACCTGAAATTCCCAAATACGATAACATTCTATATAATTAAAGTTTTATCAACGCTCTGAAGTTTTCACTTATGTTCTGTATAACATAAAAGTCCAAACTAAAGTATAGTACTATTTAGTGTAGTANACAAATGTGGCCAATGTTATAACCCTTCCTCAGTCAGGTAATTTTTACATCCTCTCCGAAAGTACTATCTTATCATTGGAATAATAATGTAATACACTCGGTGTCAGTATGGGACCAAGTAATAAAGTTTTATCTAGTATCTGCTATTTTAATCATTTATATGTACTAGAACTTTCATCTAGGAATGTTTTTGTGTCTAGATTCACAAAATTTAAGCTAAAAATATTTTAGTTTCTATTTACTGTTTTGTTTGGTTTTTAAAGCCAGTTTAGCATAAGAAAAAATATCAGAAGAGGTCTATAAATTGTTAAGCGGTTCAGTGACACAACCCTAATGCACTATTTAATTGTATCTTACACTGCTTGAAATTTACAAGTGCAGCTAATTTGATATGATTACATTTCATCTTGTTGTATGATTTTGCTCCTATGTGCTCATGTTTTATTTAGTTTGACTCTTCTCTCAAATGACATAACAGTTGCACACAGGAGCTATCTTTGGAGTTGTGACTGAAAAAGTTTTAAATATCATCGTGGCAATTCCCCCAAAAATTATTATGGAATCAATATCATCTAATTTCAATAGTACACATTTTTAAACAGTTTGAGGTCAGTACTTGTGTTTCTTTTAGTATTCTCTAAACTTGCACTCAAATGCACTGCTTATGGAAACTTAACATATATGACAACCACCTTTTGAATATTTTTTTTTTTCATCACCGAGATTAGCACCTGAATTAGGTTTTCTATCATTGTGTATGCATGCTGTTACACCAGACCTGACTGAATTGTGCACACTGTACTTATATTTTACATTTCCACCAGTTTTCCACATCAAAATATTTTTTTTTAACTCATAGAGCCAGTGGTATAGGAATATNTTTTAATTAATTTGTACACTTTAAGTTGACATGCCATTGAGGACAAATTTTAATTGCCATATAAAGGGATTTTAGTAAGGGTTAAGCAATGATCAGATACTGCCAGAATAAGATCCAATTTAATCAAACTGAAAACAATAATTTCATACCTATCTTTTTTTCAACAGTTTTGAGTAGGGATATTGTTCTATAATGGTTTATATAAATTTTAAAATACAATTGGCTAACATAGAGTTACTATGAAAGTTGTACACTATTCAGTTCAGATATGCACCCACAAAATGAAGAGGCTGTACTTGTGACAGTTAATGGTGAATGATACCTTAAACTGCTAAGAGGCTATGCTATCCCACAGTTAAGTCAGCACAAAGGAATAGAAATGTAATTTTCATGCACAATGGTGCTTGGCCAAAAAAGCCATACCCTAATGATTTTGACAGCTGAATATTAAGCAGACATTTTTATTTTTGCCAGTGATCTCGTCTGGTTTGAACCCAGATGACTTCTAGCTATGGGTATACCTAAGTGTAATATTTATTACAAAGTCAATTACCAATCAGGACCTGAAAAATAATGGAGAATGTATGTCTTCAGTTCAAATTGTAACACTCAGCGATGATGTCTATAGTTTGGAAGAAAGTGTATTTATTCACTTTAGAGGAACAACTGCAGTTAGTTGTTTTGTACAATAAAACTTGTCCATTGCCATCTTGCAAAGGTAATGGATGCATGGATCCACATGGGACAGACACCTCTTTTAACCAGAATGACCAATTTAAAANTTATAGTGTTATCACATGTAAGTAACATTGCTATGACACTCTTTATTCATGGTTAACACGAGATAAAATCCCATTCTGTTGGTGATTATAAGCCTGGCAGTGCAAATAAATCCACTTAAGTTATAAATTAATTAATAGTATCGCTATACTTTCTGGTATTTCTATGACTTTTCTTTTAATAACACCGATATTTTGAGAAAAGTACGCAGCGCGTTTGAAACTTTTTGTATGTTTTAATACCTGGACATGTTTCTTCCCAATCTGAGACACAGAAATACGATTATTCTTGTACCGACTTTGTACATACTTAAATTGGTGCTATAATAATAATTGGTTGTAATATAGTGAACGATTGTTGGTATTAACTTTGAAAGACTGAGATTTACATCAGGATGTGGAATTAATAAAAAGAGGTAAATGTGTCTATTCTCCTTGACCATTAATCTATGTTCACATTGATGTTTGCCAGCACTTTGTTGTACAGGTGGTATCTTAATGTAATGTGTGTTATAAACATTGGTGTTTTTTAAGTACTATGCAAAGCTTTAAGAGTTGGTGACATTTCTCATGTAGACAAGCGCATATCATTCTTAATACTTGTAATGTAAAAATCGACGAAAGAGTGCAGACAATCACATATCAGAATTCTTTACGCAATTTGAGGGTATTGTTTTCTCTGTTGAACCTTAATACCTTGGCTTTTTGATGGATGGTTGAAACAGTTTGTAATATTTGACCAATTGAGGGTACAATATGAAAACTTCACATAATGTAGTTTGCACCGTGTCTTTTAGTACTGTACCACAGCACTGTAATTTGTCATTTAAACCACAGCATACAAACTTGATTCCANCTAGGAAGAATGTGTTGTTTTATCAATGCCTAATGCATTATTTGACTACGGACTGCTACGGTTACTGTAATTCCCCATTCAGTGGTCACTAAAGATTGGTTAAAACAAATAATTGACAAGTATGCCCAAATTAAACAATTAATCTTAGGAAAATTCATGACACGCTGAGTTGAATACACACAGAAAAAAAAATATTTAGTAGAATATTCTAACTTGATAGAAAATACATCTGACCAATTTGGGGAACAAAGAGCATATTTAGTATTTTTTTGTAATTTACTTGCATTATGCTGTTCAGTGGCGGAGCGTGAACTTTGTAAATGTGTTAGCCTGAATAACACGCACGGGGTGTGGGGACCACGTAGGCCCCCAGCAGTGTGAAGGGGTGTTGCCACAAAAAAAAAATATATATTTAAAGTACATTTCTGCTCATTTTGAACATTTAAGGAGGACTTGTTTAAACTTTACGGCTTTTATATAATAATATTGACAAATATTCCGTTTCTCATCGTGGCTGGTTCTGTGGTCTAGTAAATCCACATAATTACCTCTGTTCTCTGATTCCGAGTTTTCCCAATGCCCTCTAAATAGAAGCTAAAAAGCAGGGGTGTGTACCAAACAGCTGACAATATATGTATTCGCTTTTACTTTTTCATTATGTTTTTCAAGAATTATTTTGAATGTTAAATTGAACGAGTCTTCGATTCGTTATTTTCGAGTTCATGTGTGTCACAGAAAGTTCATGTCTTATTTTCAATACATAGAAACTGTTAACATCACTGACATCTTTCATGTCCAAACATTATTTNTGTTGAAAACAGAAGGCAGGGCCAGAAAGAAACTGCCATAGATTTTTTACACCCGCCCAGCCAAGAATCGGTAGAGTACCATGAGTCACTAAAAAGTCGCACTTTCTGTTTTGATTCGCTTACCATGTGCTTAAAGAAAGGGATGGATTATTCTATCTTAGAAACAAAATTTATGCTCGAAAATAACTCTTCTACTACACATTCACGCTCTTCGTCCCATAATGCACTATAAAAAACTGTGTATATGATATCTAGAATTCCCTTTAATTTAACCATTTGCAAGGTGTACAAGTCAAAAGAAAAAAAAAAAATTGTTTTCATTGGCCATAGACTTTTGGCTAACAGGCTGCTGTCATTTTCTTTCACCCACTCTACCACCAGTAGCGCATGCACGGTGTATGGGTTCTTGCTGGGATTGTAAAGTCACTCTGCCAGGGCTGACGAGCAAGAATTTCCACTTTACCACCACACGCATATGGGTCCTTACTGCAGTTGTAAACCACACTGCCGGGACTGCCAAGCAAGTAGAAACAACAAGCTTCAATTTTATTACGGCAACTGCAGTATTCACAATTTACAAATTCCAAAGTATTTTTTATGAAATGTTAATTATTTATTTTACTTTTGTTCTTTATAGTGTTAGCCAGGCTAACACGGTTAACATTGACACGCCAACACTGATTCTGTTGAACCAAGTACAGAAATGTGTACAATAAAACTTAATTATAATGAACTTGTGGGGATCACGATTTGTCATTTGTATTAAAAAAAGTGTTCTACAAAGTGTTATTTTCACTGTTTCTTTTTACTGGGACTTGCTGTCTTGTT
>KZ871458.1:24478-35651 GCA_003456935.1 Machilis hrabei | reverse complement strand
ATGATGAAATCGAACACTTCTGGTGCATTTGCTGTTGGGGATGTTGGAACTGAAGGTGTTAGGATTAGAAAGATGAGTGGCATTAAATGTTATTATTGTAAGCAATATGGACACTTTGCGAAAAATTGCCCGAAACGAAACAGAAGTGGTGGACATACTACACCACATTCAGATGGTCATGGTGGCCAGGTGGTGCAAGGTGCACGGGTAGTCATAAGACAAATTACCAAGGTGGTGTTTATACATCTTTAGCTTCTTCTGAATTGTCATCTGAGATAGCAGGATCTTGGTTTCTTGAGCTGCACAATACAGAGAAATGTAAAACCTCATACTATGATTTTGTATTTGACACAGGTGCAGCCCACCATTTTTGTAGTCATAGAGAACTAATTTCAGGAAGTTGATAAGACTGTTAATCAGGGTAAAGGTTTTTTAAAATCTAAGGGGTTGGGTAGTATGTGTTTAGATTTATTTGATGTGAATGGTTATGTTGAATGAAGTGTATTATGTGCCTGATTTGTCTAAAAACCTAATTACTTTAGGATGTATCGAGGAGAAAGGCTATTCTTATGTGGGTAAAAATGGTACTCTGGTGATTTACACACCAACTGATGCTTTGTTCATTTGCATTCATCGAGTTAAGTGCTTGTACACTGTTCAAGCTGTAATCTAGTATAAAGGTAATTGATAAGACAAGTGTGAACCTCTTAACAAGTGACACGACTTCATTGCAGTTGTGGTATAGGAGATGTGCTCATTTGAGTTCTGACAATATTTATAACATGATTAGTAAGAAAATGGTGTTGGGAGTGGACAGTGTTAAGAAAGAGGAAATTACTTGTCATGAGTGTATCCAGGGGAAACTGAAGCGGGGTCCTTTTAAAATAATTTCGGGAATTCAGTCAAGTATGTAGGCCACTTGAACTTTTACATGTGGACCTGTGGGGACCTGCCCCAGTTGTTAGTTGTGGGGGTGCTGGGTATTGTTCATGACTACTCCCGTTGGATAGCAGTGTATCCAATTAAAAAGAAATCTGAAGCTGGAGATAGAATTAAAGATTTTATTGCAAGAGCTGAGCGACAGTTGAATTTAAAGGTCGTTTCAGTCCGCTCTGATAATGGAATCGAATTTTGTCAAAGGGATTTGGAAACATATTTTCAAAGCATAGGGATAAATCATCAGTTTACTAATGTATATTGCCCAGAGCAAAATGGTGTTGCCGAGCAGATCAATTATGATATCGTTGATGCTATTAGGACCTTGTTACTAGCTTCGAGTATTAAAGGGGGTTTCTGGGCTGAAGCTTTGCAATACTTTTACACACAAAGAATCGTGTCCCTCATGCGACTAATACCGAAACGACTCCATTCGAATTATGGACCGGAAAAAAGGCACGCATTTCTCATTTTTGAGTGTTTGGCTCATTGGCTTTCATTTATGTTCCGGCTCGCTATCGTACTAAGTACAGTCTTTACCAGGCCACTTGTTTATGTTTACTCTGTGTTGTTGTAGAGGGCTGTACTTGTTGAGGTGTGAGACAGTCAGTCTTGACTAGTGAGTCAAGGTGTGATGTACATGCTGAAAGTCTATAAGAATAAACCACATGTACTTGATATAGTGCTTCTTAATTCTGCTCCAGACACAATAACCACTAAAGGATGTTTAGTTTGCCACAAAACTCAGTTTCCCCAAGTAATTATACCTTCACAATCAGACGGAGATTAAAATATAAGAGTTGTTAGATAGGCTATACTAAGCCATCTGGTTATTCTTAATTATATACACTTCAATATGCCTAACTATGCAGACACTTTTATTCTTATTCTTTCTTGTATGTTAGTTAATTATGTAGTAAGTAAAATTATATGATTTACTTAAATGTACAAATTTATGTGACCATTAATGACCTGTTTTTATGTTTTTATATTTATATACATTTTTAACGTGTCTATCCATACCTGTACTCTTGGTCTCTCTCTTTTTTATATATAGTAGTTAAGTAATGTAAATAGTGATATTATTATAGTACTACTCAGGGATACATGTAAAATGTAAAAAAGAAATTTAATTGAATGTACAAAACCTTGTGTGATGATGTCTTGCTTTATAATTGTAGAGCACATGATTAATAAAGATCTTATCTTATCTTATCTTATCTTAAATAAAATACTGCCCCTTAGATTAAACCACAATTAAAAATTGAAAATCATGCGTAAATTACATTAAAAAAATCATACTAAAATGACGCAACTCGTTCTAACTGGCAATAATACTGAACTCAACTCTTCCAAACTTTCCCAATTCCTGCAAAAAAAAAAAAAAAATACTAGAACCTTAATAAAATTTAATATAATCGAAACCAGTCCTTAATCCAATTTTAAATCTTTATATTAACTTGTACACCTACCTATAATAAATTTAACTTGAGTGAACACCTTATAGGAATTGCAAATCAAACCATCACCTAATTAGTCATATTTAATTATCTTTAGGCCTACAAACCTGTCTTTAAGCTACCAATTTATTTTAAAGGTTAGTAACATAAATTTCTCTCCTTAGGCCTACGACTGTTTTTAATATCCAACTTCCCCGTTTTATTAAAGTACAAGGGAAAAAAATGAAAAATGTTCCTGAGGTAATACATCAGGTATTACAGTCCCTTAAAATACAATAGGGAAAATGGATTATATTGATTTTCAAAATTATAATACATCGCACCTTACTGTTTTCTATCGGACTTTATTGCTTTTCAAAAGCAATATAGCTATTGGACTTTGTCGGATTTTAAGAACTACAAAATCAGATAGAGCAATTAGATTATTTTAGTTTTCACAAACCATAAAATCCAATAGGATAACTGATTTACATCAGTTTTTAAAAACCATAAAATCGAATAAGAGTTTTGGAATTGATTTCAATCGCAATTGTTACATTTTAGGTTAAGATAGTTTTTCATCGTTCATTCATTCACTGGCATGACAGATTTTATAGTTTTTGTACCTTATTATGGGAAATAATTCTACACTTCTGAAATAGGTCTAGACTATAAAAAAAGCAGTTCATTATTTAAAAGAAAGCAGTTGTGTTATTTTTACTACAGGAGACACCTGGAATAGGAGATTAAATACATTGATTGAGATTTTTCAAATTAAAAAATTATTTTGATGTATACATTTTTGACGTAGCATATACTGTTGCAGAGTTATTAGAAGCTTTGTAACTGGACATTTTAAAAGACCCATCAGTTTCAGGGATTTTTATTTATATTCCTGTTTGATTTCATAACAGTTTGAAGTAACACAACACTTTCCGCTTGTGTTTTGTTTCGTCTGGAATGCAATGCAGTGACTATGGACTGCAAATTAAACACATGTGTTTTCAGGTTGCTGTACTGTATTTTATCATAATTTGTCCTATTTTGAGTATTTTACTGTCATACACAATGCCTAAGATTTAAGAAGGGAGTTTTAGAGGTAATAGATACACTAAAATATGTGTGAACCATGTAGAAAGCCATTCAAGTACCTCAAGAATAGCATTGATCAACAAATGAGCAGAAACTTTCTTTGATTTGATTTATTTACATCCATGTTTATCTATATCTGGGAATACAAATGTGTTTTCAACATTGCCTTTAATTTAAAAGCAAGAGAAAAAAAGGCCTACCTTCAGTATTTCATTTTGTGTGTTCAAACTGTATCAATGTTTAGGGTGGATATTCAGTTTGGAATAACACAACATTTGTTAGGATATTGTGACTTCAAAATATACAGTTTTAGACACAATAATGCATCATATGAGCTAAGCAGAATATCTGGTACATTTTAATTAACGTTTAGAACGATTTGGAAGTGATAATATTTAATTAAAAACCGTGTTACTCATAACTTAACATTGCTCCCAACATGCAGACCACCTCTGCATATGTGTCAGCTAGGAAGGTAGGCGAGACACATAGAAGTGGGTTATATAAGATAAACTCTAGGGTACTTACTCCATTTGTAAACATGAAAAACATGCTAGAAAATTTATAAGGTCTTTAATTGATGCTGCCCATGTCTCTCAGGTTGAGGTGACCGTGTAACACAAATTATCTCATTTAGCTTACAAATTGTTTTTCAGGTTTGAAAGTTACATACAAGGATTCAGTAAAGATTCCGGAAGGACACTTACCTGTTTAAATCCTCGAAATTTTTTTGGAATGTATGCTTTTGCGCTTTTCATTACGGCTCAACACACATTTCGGAAAGCAAAAACAATGCTAAGCGCTATTACATGCTTCCTGTCTCTTCTACCTGAGGAGGTGCTTGCAGACAAACAAAGATTACCAAAGCATAATGGCGTTTAGCATCGTTTTGTTGTGCTGGATTGAAAAGAGCACAAACAGAGATTCAAAATAAATTCAAGGGGATTTAAACTCGATAGTGCCCTTCTTTAAACTTTAANGAGTCCTTGTAGTAACTTTGAAAGCTGAAAAGCAATTCATAAGCTAAATAAGATAACTTATAGGGCGGTTATTAGACTTGATGCGACCTCACAGGCACCAACAAAAACAACCAATAACCTGGGCCCTGTTTCTGTGTTAGTACTTCCCAGGATATCCGAAATTGTTTTCAATGTATTAAATAAAATCGTCTATCTCTTGCAATTCATTTAGTTATACGTAAACTAAAGTGTTCCTAATAACAAAGATTTATTACTACTTACAGGACGTTTGCAAAACCTAAAACGTCGCCATGTTTGATGCATCTGGACCCTTCACTACTGTAGCTCATATGCACATCACTCTAGCAAATACTAAAATACAAAAATAAGAAAAGACAATTTTGACGCTGTTGCCAACAGTTGTATGTATTGGCGTTTTAATACTCCTAAAGCAGGAACGATCGGTACAACTAGCATATTTTAATTTCTGGCAATACGTGTACGTAATTTACGTACACATATTGCCAGAAAGTGTATGGGTTGTGCCTGCCTTAGAAGTAACAAAATGCCAATACATATAATTATTGGCAACAGCGTCCAAATCGACTCTTCTTATTTTCGTATTTGCTAAAGTTATGTGTATATGAGCTACGCCAGTGAATATTCCAGATGCATCAAACATGGCAAAGCTTTAGGTTTTGCAAACATCCTGTAAGTAAAAATCCTTTAGTTATTAGGAACACTAGTTTACGTATAACTAGATAAATTTCAGGAGATAGACGACATTTTTTTATACATGGATAACAATTTTGAATAGCCTGGGAAGTACTAACACAGAACTCGGACCAATGTTATTGGTTGTTTTTGTTGGTGCCTATGAGGTCATGTCAAGTCCAATAGCCACCCTACTACAAGGTCACCTCCCAACCTAAGGCATTTTAAGTATACCTCCTCCACACTACTCCAAATCTAGTAGGCAACACAGAAAGTATCTTCACTCTGTAACCAAGAAAGTGGCATTTGAGAAGTACATGTCTCAAGCAGCTAATAAATGTAGGAAAGGATCAAAGGACATTGTAGTTTCTTGTGGACATATGTGGCAGCGCTGAGGATTTAGTAGTCGCAATAGTGTAAGTACTGTACTACCAGTGACAGAAAAAAAGGTATTGGATATTGAAGTAAAGACTAAATATTGTTCACTGTACACAAATAAAGCAAAGGTGTTGAACAAATCAGACTTTGAAAGCTGTTCATGTTAATGGTGGGTAAAGTTCTTTAAATCATGTTGGATCCCCAAGGAATTATGCCGTATTTCAGACGTTCAGTACTCAATAGCATCCAATAAGTCAATCAGATCCAATAGAAAACGTTAGAATCCAATAAGTCAATCGGATCCGATAGAAAACTATAAAATTCAATAAGTTAATCAGATCTGATAGAAAAGGATAGCATCCGATAAGTCATTCTCATCTGATTGAAAACAATAGATTCCGATAAGGTAATCGGATCCGATAGTCGATCGGATCCTTTAGAAAACGATAGAATCCAATAAGTCAATCAGATTCGATAGAATCCAATAAGTCAATTGGATCCAATAGTAAAAGATAAAATCCAATAAGTCAATCGGACAATCATTCGAACGGTGGGAGAGTTGTAAACCTTTTGAGGTGACTCGCAAGTTCCTGTGCGCTTTGAAGAACAGATGGTTGGAGAGGAGGTGAGGGGAGTGTCAAAGGAAAAATGAATGTTCTGAGGCGTTATGAAAGAAACTAGGAAATAAGGAACTCGTTACTTTCTAGCAACGACTGTTATGTATGTCATTTATATGACCCAAATCGAATACCCCAACTTTGTCTACGCATTTCCTTTGGACTTCGCTTGTACCCAAAAAATTATCGTTTGTACCGAAAAGAACAAAAAGTTATTTGCATATTATTATGAGGCTGGCTACCTTCACGCTAGCTGACCCAAACTCTCAAATTTAAAAAAAAAATGCATACCACAAGAAAGGTCCTCATTTGTACCGTAAAAATTATCATTTGTACCGTTCATGCATAATAATTAGGAAGCATTCATTGGGTCAAATAATTTCACGCTAGCCAACCCACTCACAAGTTAAGGGTTTTCTTTATGCCAATCAGCACATCTTTGTTTGTACCGGATTGTACCAAAAATAAAATAATTTGTACCGAAATAGTTTTGGAATCAAATCAAATCAATCAATAAATAAAATAATTAATATTCATTTGGACCAGCTAATTTCATGCTAGCCGATACAAACTTTCAAATTTAAATAAATAGCATACCACACGAAAGGTCGGCATTTTACTGATTTTGTACAGTTCATGCATACCAATTACGAAGCATTAATTGGGCCAGCTAACTTCATGCCAGTCGACCTACATACAAAATAAGGTATCTTCTTATGCCAATTAGCAGGTCTTTTTTTGTACCAGATTGTACCGCAAACAAAATAGTTTTTGGGCAAAAGATAAATTTAACGGTACAAACTGGTACAGATGAGGACTTTTCTAGGGGTTGGCTTTTTATTTCAATTTGAAAGTTTGGGTTGGCTAGCATGAAGTTAGCTGGTCCAAATATAATATGCAAATAAGTTTTTGTTTTTTTCGGTACAAATGATAATTTTTTTGTACAAACGAACTGTGTAAACCATCTTGGGGTAATTCGATTTGGGGTCGGCCAACTTCACAGAGGTGTCATTTAGACTGATTTTTGGCTTCTAATAATCAGTTATATACTGTAGAAATAGAGTAGAGTGTTAAATTTTTGGGTACCAAAGCCCATAAGTAAGATATGTTGTAACAATGGGAAATCAACGGCATCTTAAACGTCGGGTAGTTGGAAAATCCCACAAACAAAAGCGACAAGTCTGAGGTATAATTTAAGCATACTGGGAAAAGAATTCCTCTAATACAATGCAAAGTATGTGCTCTGTGAATAAATCAAATAAAATTCTCTGGATTCGGACCCACGAACCTTAGATTAAAATAATAATAGATTTATATACTCAATGTTTGAAAAGTTATGGTTTGAAAAATGAACCTTTTGAGAAAATATCTTTTGAAATACCGCATTTGGTCATAAATCAACCAGATGCCTCTAGATTCGAACCCGTGACATCAGTTTTAAATCATTATAAACGGATTAATTTAATCAACATCTGAGAACTTTCAGTTGTAAAAATTAAAATTCTCCTACAACATGTTTTCCGAGATATCGTTTTTTGTCCCTAAATCGAATAAAGAGCTGTGAATTCAAACCCGTAACACTGAGGTATAAATCATTGCATTCTATTTAATGTACTCAACATAAAAGCTCATTCATAAAGCTGCCTTATAGCCAAATATGTTCAGAAACATTGGGTGAATTGCAAAGACGTGTTTTAGCCACTGTCTAAGTTAGACGTGTTTAAACATCGATTTGGGTTGCAAAAACCGATGTTTAAACCTGACCATTTTGACAGCCATTTTAGGTATTGCTCTGAGGGTGGTTTAGCCGTTGTTTAACTTGCCGTTTCCTGAACATTCTGGTGATTCGTCATTCTAGCAATTGAAACTAATGATATATCATGTCTCAGAACACCAAGTACATTTTGGGGGGACAGGGTTTGTGATTAATGTGATAATGTCACAAATATTGAGCTAATTTTGCGGGATCCAATGTACAACAGAAGAGACGGCACAATTCGGCGTACGCTTTTCGGTTTACTGATTATTACTGCAAAGTTTCAAGTATTTAGTTATTAAAAACAAAAATGTGAGGTTATTTCGATAAATGGTTGAATGTTCTATTTTCTTCAATCATTGTTTCATCACAATTGTAGGTAATAGGAACTTTCAAATGGTGCCGTCAAGGCTTACCTTTAATATTGTTTTTACTTTTTATTTAATTAAAGCTCACTCTATAATAAAAAAGAGCCCTATACTTTCAGTACTGTGACACAAGAAGCAACATTTTAGCTTTGATTTATTAAACATTGTCAAATTATGCCAATTAATAATAATTACTTACTTGAAATAATTATTATATTGGCTTCTAGGGCCTAGGCTATGGTTTTCTGTATATGAGCAAATACTTCACATTTGTCTCAACTAGAGCGCACTATCAAAGTGCATGACCACGTAGTTTCATATTTAACCGCAAAGTCTGTTCTAATACTAAATTGTCGCTAGCAAGACTGGTTTAGCAATGTTGCCAAACGTATTCTTGTTCAAACGCCTGTCTGTGAAGACAGCGCCTAATCATCATCTTTGCAAGCCAATTTGAGCAGTGGTTTAGATGTTGTTCAGGGAGGCATTGTTTAGACAATGACTATGAACACCGTCTTTGCAATCCAGCCATTCTGTTAACAAAAAACAATAATAAAAGGCCTCTGGATTTCAACCCGTGACTGTGAGCCTAATATTAGTAACAATGAATATTTTTAAACCCTTGGTGAAAAAATAAACCATAAACAACCAATACATCCCAATACATACATTTTCTCCAAATTGAGTGAAGGGTTTCGGATTTGAACCCATGACACTAAAACATAAATCTTTAATATACTAAACATTTGACTACTTTGGGTTCAAAAAGCTAACTTATATGATTAATAGGCTACATTTGCTAACTCCTGGTTAAAAAAAAAATCTCCCACGACCAGTACTTTCTGAGATGACGTTCTTGCTCATAAATCAAATAAAGGCTTCTTGATTTGAACCCTTCATTTTGTATTGACATTATTAAAATGGAATTACAAACTTTTGGTGGAAATATGTCGTTTTTCAATTTATACTTTGAAAGAAAAAGCTTTAGTGAATGTAGGCAGTGGCAACGATCTGCGAGTCAATAATTTTGATTTCATTTACTCAACATTTGGAATGTGTTGGTAAAAGAATAAACCTTATACGACTAATACTTCTTGAGGTCGTGCTAAATTTGCTGTGATATATTGCACCTGCTTACAAATATAACAGATTCATCTAAATTTGAACTCGTGACCCTTAGATTGATGTCCTTAAATAAAATGTTTCTACTCAAAATTTTAAAACTTTCATGCAAATATCAACCTTCTACGACTAATTCTTCCAGAGACGTAGCTCTTGCCAATAAATTGAATAAATGTCTCTGGATTTGAACCCGTGACCACAAGATGTTAGTCAATAACTTTGCATTTGTTTACTCATCATTTGCAATATCTTGATAACAAAATAAGACTAATACTTTTGAGATCTTGCTATATTTTGTTTGACCTATTTTATTTGTTTTCCAATCGAATAAACTGTCCTGGATTGGAACCCGTGATTTTGAGATTTAAATTGTTACACTCAATTGTACTACTTAACATTTAAAAACTTTTGATACACAAATCAACCATCTACAACCTTTACAACCTGAGATACGGCTTTTGCCTATTTATCAAATAAAAGACTCGGATTGGAACCGGTAACAAAGAATTAAAAATCAAGAAGATGTGTTTTATATACTCACTATTTGCAAATGTTTGGTGCAGAAATGATCAAAACGTCTTCCATAACTCGCTGTCGAAATATGTATGCCTACACTTATAATGTATGGCCTACATACATATATACAAAATTAAGAATTTTAAAAATGTAGAATACAAGTATAAACACGGTGCAGGGTATTTGCTATCTCCCTTCAATTATGCAATATTTGAACGTAAGTTTACCAAAAAAAGCTTTGTGTTCACATAAAAAACAAACGCATCAATGTTTGACTAAAATGTCTCATAGCCTTCAACAATGGAAGCGCTTAGCACAATTTCCTGTAGCACAGTTTCTAGTTAGCAAGAAGGGGAAGAAAGATTTTGTAATGCGATGCCTACTGCACGCAGAATTTTTTTCCTTTTTTTTTTCCTTTTCACCTAAATTCGAGTTTGATATAAATGTTAGCCTTGATCTTATAATTAACCTTTAAATAAACTAGTAGCTTAGGGAAAGGTTTATAGGCCTGAATTAGATTAAATAATATTAATAAGGTGTTTATTTGATTTCCTCTCATCTATAAGGTGTTCACTCCGGTTGAATGTATTCTAGGTAGGCCTACAGGCTTATATAGGTTTAAAATTAAATTAAGGACTGGTTTTGATTGTATTAAATTTATTTATGGTTCCAGTATGTCTTTTACAGGAAGTGGAAAAGTTTGGAAGAGTTGAGTTCAGTATTATTGCTAGTTAGAACGAGTTGCGTCATTTTAGTATGACTTTTTTTAATGTAATTAATGCGTGATTGTTAACTTTTTTAATTGTGGTTTAATTAAGGGGGCATTGTTTTATTTAGATTGGAAGGTATAAATACGTGGGGAAACTGAGTTTCGTAACTTAAATTGAATTATTAACGGACTTAAAGAATTTTGAAATATTATGGGAATTACTGAGAGAGGCGAGTTAGCCATTTTTCTAAGTCGTAATATGCATCTACATCTACATCTACATCATACCCTGCAATCAACCAGTAAGGTGCTTGGCAGGGGGTGCACGAGGCACCACAAGTTATAATTCACGTCCTAAACGGTTCCAATCTCGAATGGACCTCGGAAAGAAGGACCAAAAATACGCATTAGATTTACAGCTGATTTCCCTTAAATTATCTTCCCAATCGCGCCTAACAATATATGTTGCAGGTTTTAAAACCTTGCTTACATTTAACTGCGACTGAGTGGAGTTTAAGTTGCTCCAATCTCTTAATTCTGCTTTTTTCACGCTTCACATTAAGAGATTCC
>KZ871458.1:5642-22556 GCA_003456935.1 Machilis hrabei | reverse complement strand
TCCAGTACTCACTATTTTTTTTATGAAGGTGATGATGAACACTTTTTATTGAGACAGTGAATAACATCCAGCCCTAGCCAGGAATCGAACCTGGGACCTCCGGCGTGCAAGGTCAAGTGGCTAACCACTAGGCTACCGGGACCGGCAAATGTTTTTGAAAATGTTGCGTGGTAACGTATAAGTGATTTGACTTTTGGTACTGAATACATAAATTATCGCAATCCGAATATGACATTTGAAGTACGTGTGGTATATTGAACTTTTACTTATTGTGGCTTTTGAACTTTCATTTTCATCCGGGTTGACATGCAGTTAAGCAAATGCC
This sequence comes from Machilis hrabei, assembly GCA_003456935.1. NCBI lineage: Eukaryota > Metazoa > Arthropoda > Insecta > Archaeognatha > Machilidae > Machilis > Machilis hrabei. The sequence goes on along the minus strand of KZ871458.1, from coordinate 22,231 downwards.
AAGGGCTCGCTTTTGTTTGAACAAGGTTACCCATTAGTACTTCTACGTCAGCAATCGTAATATGGAAAATTGCTATAATCTCTTCACCTACTTGTAAGTATTCTTTTGTTATTTACAACGTTGCCAGTTTTATTGCAACATTCTCCGAGACTAAACTTGTAAATTTCTGTTCATCAACATGGTTGCCACATGTTATGGCATTGTCAAAATTGTATCTAAACATTTAAGTGGGTTTTCCAGTATTCTACAACGTTGCCATTTTTATAGCATCATTCTCTGAGACTAAAGTTGTATGTTCCTGATCATCAACATTGTTGCCATTTCACTTTGCTACCACTTTTCTAAACGTTCAAATCTTCTCATCAGGTTTTGTAGCCACGTTACTGTATTCTTTCGACGGACCTTGGTTTAGTTGATTAAAACTGAGTTGTTCTCTTCTGTGTTGTCAAGTTTCGTTTCCTGTGTCGTCAAGGTTGTTGTTTCCTGTGTCGTCAACATTTCTTATCACTTGAGATTCGTCATCATTTGCGATTCGTTAAGCAGTATGTATTAACATGCTGAGAGGGAGGAGGGCGTGTTGGTGTTGGATGGACAACATTGGGAGATGGGAAATATATAAATTCCACATTGAGGAGAAACTACATCTACTAACTATTGAAAAATTGACCCTAAGGGGTATGAACTAGAAGGATGAACTAACAACAGCACCTTAACTCGCTGCTATGTTTTGTCCGAGTAAATTTGGTAATTATAACGAATATTTTTTTCTTTCAGCATATTTAAATAATTATCGCACTCGGCGTTTAAACTTCACCTGTCAGTCGGCCGGCAGGAACCCCTACACCTTTCATCACTGTTTACTGCCCATTTAGAGAGAGGCAATAGTACCGGTTTAATAAGTTTACCTATCAACAGTTTATCATATTGGTTCTGTAACCAAATAGGGGGGGGGGAACTAGTGAAATTGAATAGTGAGTGAGTTTTGTATATCTCCCAGTGCATTGATCCTGTGAGGTCATGATATACCTGATTTGTTTAGATTAAGAAGTGCTACAACTTAACAACTAACGTGTTATCTTCCCAAGAGGATGATCAGCTGATCAGTGAGTCGTTGAACTCTGTGTACCCTGATTGTGAAAGTGCGCGTAACAGTGTGTCAAGTGAAATAAATTTATTCTCTCATCAAATATAAAATTGTGTCTTGAAACTTACGTACAAGATCAAATACAGTGATACATCATATTTACTTCCGTTATTTGTGTGATCAACAGTTGATTGGTTAAAATGTACCCATATGATTTGTGAATTGTACCTCTTGTTCCCCGACCTATTAAATAAGTTTGTAGATTGTAAGTTGTATGTGATGGTTGATGCGCATCTTAAAACCAGGGTACGTTTATGTGTAAGCCTTGTAATTTTGTAATGTAAATTCATAGGCCTAGGCTAATTGATTTCAAATTCTTTAAACAAATTGATTTTGATTTTGCAAATTAAGTTTGTTCATTTATTGTTGCCTTAACTAAACATTTTAAAATAAAGGCCTGTTCAAAAATTTTGGTTTATTTTCTCCATTCCTTTGAATCAGAAGGAATCTTATCTGTAAGTCATACTTTATCTGAAAAAGGATTTCGCCTCAAGCGAGAATTTCGTTGCTTTTCCGTGAGTTTGCTGCAGTGAAAATCTGCAAAACTATTTTTTTAATAGTTGAACACTTCTCTGGCGGCTTTTCCGAGTAACTTTATTATTGTAAATGTATGTTGTCAAAATCCTACACTTAAATAAAAATCACGTCTTATGGAATCTTTGATTTGCCAGCGGCTCAACCTGAGACACAGGCCAATTACATTTTCTTTAAGAAGGGTGACTGGATGTTCCTTTTTGGTATAGCCCAGTCGCACGCCGTGACAATTTGTAACACAAAGTCCTTTCGCACAGTTTCCAACTGGCATGTATTGGTACAGTGTCCCAAAGGGAAACAGGAGCACGATGTCCTTTCTAACAGTTTCCATTTGCACAATGTCCCTGTTCCCCTATATGCCAACCTCTTTTATTGAGTTATTAGAAATTCTTAGTGTTATCTATTTTTAGGCAAACAATTGTTTTTAACATATTGTTTAAAGCATATTTTACTATTTTAGGGAATAGTTGAATGCATATTTTTTTATATTTTAGTGCACGCACTTCCGTGGTCTAGTCACGTTGTATATATTTGATCTTTTCATGTTATTGTCTTAAGTTCTGTGCTATTTCAGAAAAACTGGTTCAACAAGATTCGGATACTCTGTTTAAAAAAGTGTAAAAAGAACGTTACCCTTTCAAGTGTTGACAGGCTAACGCTTGGACTGTATTATGAAAGAATAAATCGTAGAGTGTGTAAACTAGTGTAACACATCAAAATATACATGTTGAAAAGTATGCATTACTACAGTTGAGTCTTTTTTTCACGTGGTTTGCCGAAGTTTCAACGCAGATACCAACAGCTATAAAAAATATGGTTTCATAAAAGTAAAATAATGTCAAACAACAAATTCAGAGCAAATAAAAAGAAAACTGCATAACACCTAAACAATAGGCAGGGACACTTCTATCTCCACTTACATTTTGTTATGTACCTATACACTTACCTTCGTTGTTTTATTTTCACTCCAATTCTTTGTTAGCCATTACAAAAATTAACTTTGTTTTGGTAACTCAACTACAGGTATCTCTCTTACCACTACTGGTATATATACTATGCTATCAACAACTAACTTTGCCTCGCTATTAACAATTATTCTAAGCAAAAAAAGGCCTTGCTATTTCTACTCATTTGAACATTCTCAAAATACGTTGGCTACATATATTTGTGTATGTAGGCATATGCCTAATTTCCTATATTAATAAATTAGTGTTACCTAACCGATACTTGAGATGCTGTATGTAGAGGTAGGAGTATTAAAATCTTAATAAAATTCTAGAGGTAGTTATTTTCAGAAACTGTTTATAGTCACTTATTGTCTCTACTATGTAATGTGCATTAACAGCATATTTTATTTAGTAACTAATGAGTGTGTGTTTGTTAACTGATACGTATGATTTTAGTTAATGCTTTGGTTAAAAACCGCTTTGATTTAATTTTGAAAAAGATTGGTCCTAAAATAAAAATCGTTGAAAAATTACTGCCATGTTTTGAATTTCATTTCACATTATTTCCTAAAACGTTGATGTTTATTTGCTAGGAAACGTTTTTAGCGTAGGGTAAAACTTGTTAGGGGAGGGGCACTCCGAGTCTAACTGAAATGGCGAAAGGGAGAAAATATGAAGGGAGGGAACAAAACCGCCAGTGGTGCCTGGTGGTAGGTTTGCAATACATGTCGCTCCTGACAGAAATAGGAAATGAAAAAACAAAAAGAGGGGTGCGCTCAAGAAGCAAATAGTTTGATTCCGCCTTAAACCAGTGTGTTTATTCCTAAGCATGAGTGTGCAAACTATACTGACATTAAGGATTTTTGCCAGAAAATGTATAGGTTTATTGGGATGGTGAGCTGGTGGTGTCTCCCTTACACCAATGCCAGTTTGCATACCAGCCCAGTAGATCTACTGATTCTGATTCACCATTACATTCCTTGAGAATACATTTGAGTTCAAAGAGATTCCTCTTGGACATTTTTGGAAATTGAAGAGACATTTGATTGCACGTCTTTCGAAGCAATTGCCAGTGCAGTCAGGAAACACAGGATAGAGCATACCATCAAATGATGGATTGGACCTACACTGGCAAAGATAATCATTTATGGTTCATGTCTTGGAGATGCTACTAAGATGTCCACTGTCATGCGATGTCCTCAGGGTGGGGTTATTTCTCCTCTCCTGTGAAACCTTGTAGTGGGTGAACTTCTTGTGGGACTCAACAGAGCTGGACGATATAGCTATCATTATTAAAGGAAAATTTCCTGAGACAGTTTCAGAAGTACTACACATTGCCCTGAACCATGTACAGGACTGGTGTCTTAAAACAGGTCTATCAATTTTCCTAACTAGCAATGGAAATGCCCTAGTGGCTAAACTAGGTTTGAATTTAAATATAATACATTTTGCACAGTTTGGCATGTTGAATTCAATAGTGCAATAAGTTGCATTGAATGGGCCTTCATTTGTGAGTTATGTAGGTCTAAAGGTTTGACCGTACTACATTAGCTGTTTAAAACATTACTTCAAATATAGATGATGCGTAGCGCAGTGGTATCATGCTGGGCTATCATACGGGTTTGATTCATTGCTGGTAAAATTTTCGTAGTAATTTTTGTTGGCGTTTACTGTACAGATACACCAAAACAAAGTATAACTGTGTTGTTTAGTTCAGTGCTTGTTGTGTGTTCTTGGACATACAAGATCCAAGCTTTCATTTGAATAATAAAATGTGTTGCAGTAGAGTAGCCGGAACAAGTAGTTGTGTGGTGGAGTTTATGTTGTCACTTGAACAGTCAATAATAGGATTTTACTATAGTAAATTATGCATAATTATTTTCTTTTTTTAAAGTGATCATGTGTGCCTACACGTGTTTCCAAAAAAAATTAAAACACAGTTATACTTTATTTTGGTGTATCTGTACAATAAACAACAAAAATTACTACAGAAAATATACCTGAGTTGCCTGCATGATAGCCCAGCATGATACCACTGAGCTACGCAACATCTACATTTGAAATAACGTTTAAAACAGCTAATGTAGTGCGCACACAAACGTTTACGCCTACATAACTCACAAACGAAGGCCAATTCAACAAAACTAATTTCACTATTGAATTCAAGATGCCAAACTTTAGAAAATATATTATACTTAATTTTAATCCTGGTGTACCCACTGGGGTAGTTCCATTGGAAGACAGTTGTAGTTTCTTTTAGCAAAAGGAGAATCTTAAGGAATATTACTGAACCTTGCCTTGGTGGAGTCAAGTTAGATTTTTCTAAGAAAGTAGGTACCTTGGACTGATTTTGGACAAGGGACTATCCTGGAAACAAAAACTTCATAAGATGGTCAGTAAAGCCTGTAAGGCCTTTTGGGCATCCAGAGGCACTTTTGGTAAAACAGGGTATCAAACCTAATATCCTTATCTAGATATATCTAGTTATTATTAGACCCACTGTTATGTATGCTGTGGTAGTATGGTGGCCAAGGTATAATATTAAATGCAGCAGGACAGCACTTGATAAATTACACAGGCTGGCCTATGTTGGGATAACTGAGACCATGAGGACAGCTTCTGCAAAGACATTACAGGTGACAGTAGGTCACCTGCACATAGTGACTGAAGCAGAAACAAAGACCGGAGTATATAGATTCAAATACAATGAACAGTGGGGCACACAAAGTTTACTTGGGACATAAACTTAGATCCTATCCTCGAGATGGGACCGATAGAATGGTACCAGAATACAACCTTAATAGCCAGTTTACTGTCAGGATTTCTACTTACAGTGACTGGGAAAAGGGGGATAAAACCAGATTATGAAAATGGACTTGTTTGGTACACTGGTGGTTTCAAGACTAATTTTAGTGTGCTTACCAAATGAGGATATGAATACGTCTTTTTGATTTCAGCTTGAAATATTTGCAATTTTAGCATGCATCTAAGATAGTGTACAAGGAACTGCAGAATATTTTATCCAATAGTCAGACTACATTGAAAGCTCTTTGATCGAAGCTGATTATATCCAGATTGGTCTGAAACTGCTTACAACTACTCCTGGAGTTGGCAGAACTTAACAGAGTTTAAATGATATGGGTGTCTGTTATGGCATAAAGGAATAGAGGGTTATGAAAGACCCGAAAAAGGATCGGAAGGACCTTTCAATATCTGTTGATATTGCCAAACATGCAATTAAGAACACTCTACCTATTGATCAGAGGCAATCGAAGGAATTTATACATGGTCGTTCAAGTAACAAAATCAGGGAACTTTTGAATATAAAAAGGATCCAGATTAGGCACACTAGAGGACTACTGACCAGTCACTGCTATTTAAAGAAGCACTTGTATAATATGGGATTATTTCGGATTCCATCAAGGAACAGACATCACTTCATGTTCTCTGCCGATGTGAGTAACTTGTATTCTTTTGGTTTGACCTCCATTTTGAATCCCTTTATGCAGAGTGCTGCATTAAACTGTTAGCTGGTAAAGACGGATGGAGAAGCACAATAGACCTTAAGGGTCACATTATTAGGATGCTTTTAAGCCCACACCTATTTATTTAGTTATTATGAAAGGAACAGAATCAGAGGGAAACCATCTTATAAGAAAAAAGTAAATAGCAAATACTTACACTGGCAATTACCACACAAGTGTTGTGAATACCAAGCACAAACTGAAATGGGAAATGTTATTTTTTCTTCATTTTCGATGATACAGGTAGAATATGAGTGAGGTCAGTTGACAGATGTCTGGTGTACACAAACATTAAAGCAGTCCTATCTGAATACATTAGATATCATAAAAATAACAATTTAGTCTGGAATGTGATATCGAGACATTTAACCTACTATAGTTGAAACCACAATCCAAATGGAGAATTCTACTTAACACATTTGCCATTGCACACTCAGAATAATAAGGTATAACATAACATATGCAATGGAATTCGAGCCCCAAAACAATGGGACACTAATCTTATACCAAATGAATATGAACAACCTTGATATTTCTAATTTATCATGTGTGACCTTTCCAACACATAATATTTTTTCCTAACTAAGCAGTAGCATTTTATGACTAAAGCATGAGCTTTTCAGAAATCATCAATTGGACCCTTCTGATTATTTTAAGTGTGGGCAAGTGACACTTAATGAGTAAAATATATTTAAAAAATACTGTCCAATTTAACTCAGATTATCAAATCACTTCCTTTTCCCCCCTCCTATGCCTGATCACTTGCTCACACTTCTTAAAATGATCAGGAGGGTCCAATTGATAATTCCTGAAAAGCTCATGCTTTAGTCACACAATGCACAGTATTACACAAATTTGTCGCTATGTGTCCAGGCTATAGTGCTGGAAGGACCTAGACTCGAAGACCTGTATGTAGGAGTGTGTGTGGAATGTAACACAACAAAGTACAAGTATAACCATAAGAGTGAAAGAATTAGTACACATACATTGTAAAGCTGTGAATAGTATCTTTTTCTCAATTCAACCACTCCAAAACATAGGTAACTCTGACTGTATATTTTATAAGGACGACCATACAGATGTAGAATGCTAGTAGACGTATTTGTCAAATCCGCAGGCACTTCGAACGTTATCTGAGTTGACGCTCCACCAAGGTCAAGAGCACCGGTGGTCATCAATGCATTATTTTCTTTTGAAAGCTGTTTAGAAAGAGAGAAAAAAAGGGTAAAACATCCGAATTTTCAACATCAATGTGTTAACTCTAAATGGTACTCCAGGTAGAAGAGAAAAAAAAGTGGTTTTAGTTAGACACATAAAGAAAATAGTCTGCAAATCTAGAAACTATAGCATGTTCAATAAAAGAGACAAATTACATAAGTACTGAAGCTGTCAGTATTAAGGTGGAAATTTTAATTACATTTAATTTCATATAACTTTGAAAACAAGACAAACGCAAAACTAAAAATTCCAAATACAGAGGAAAAATAAATTATTGTGAATTTTAAGGCTAATTAATACCGGAGAGAGTATATTAGAATTGTGACGTAATTTCATAAATAGGTAGTCAACATATAGAGTGAAGAAACTGATACTGTGTTCATATTCAAATTGAATCGAATGAAAATAACAAAAAGGAGAGGCTTCATACTGTTATGGAAATCGGAGTATTTGAGACTCACCTTATGCTCTCTGGTTTTAATTGGATGTGCTCAGTTAATGGACTCAAAATTGACTTTTTGTGTGTGTGTGTGTGTGTGTTTTCTAGATACATCAGTTCTTAGTCAGTGCGAATACTTTTTAAGTTTTAATGTCGGAGAAGTTGATTAACCACGTGAGTGTGGTTCCTGTGAACATTCCACTGATGGACAATTCAAACATTCAGTGTTTGTACCATATCTTAAGTTTAATATTTACTGACATTTTAGCCATATTACAATCACACAAATGTGTTAATATGGTACCCATCAGTGTTTTGATGTCAGTGTATCACTTTTTAGTTTTGTGATTTTGCAATGTGGGTAATAGGATTCCATCTTGACAATAAAATTTGGAGGGTTTTTATAAATCTGTACAGGTTCTCAAATAACAGTTTTCTAGTACTATATCAATTTATTATATGTGTACACAGAAACGAGTGTTTGGCTAATTCCGATTTGGTTGCCTGTTGAGAGTCTTGTGTGTCAAATGTATTGTTTAATCATGGTTGTATTGTTTCTGCCCGTTTCATCAAGTCTTTTCCGCAACCTCTAATTACTATGTTTGATAATCCATAGTATGTGAGAACTGCTTCACTAATTTACTATTGTCGTAGTATTTTCAACAGTTACCTTTTTCAAAGTAAAACATTGTTGTTTTTTGTTCTTAATACTGAGGTAACTGGATAATCGTTAGTAGGAATGAACGATTCAGAACCAGTAAAGTAAAGTAAAGTATTTATTTACCATTCAAATGTCATTACAATTACGGTTTCGTCACACAAATACCACGTCATTAAGATAATAGGGTTAGGCCCTATTATTAGATAATCATTTTATAATACCGAGAATCAATTAGAATAAAAGTGCTAATAGTACACTATAACACAATACAAGTACCTCTAAGAATATCACACATCCAACCATTATGTAATTCACATTAAATATGATGGACCAACAACATATTAATACCAGAACACATTTGGAAATAAATANCAAGAAAATGTATACAATATAAATTTAACAAAATATGGTAAGAGAAAAGTTATAAGATCTAAGTTAAAATTCATAAGATCAAAATAATAAAATATACTAAATACCATTAAAACTATAAATTGTTCTAAAGAACTGTTATCAAAGGAATAAGAAAATGCATACATATACATACAAGTCAAAGTTTAAAACATAAAAGATTAAAATGTTTCTATAGTGAAAAAATAAGAAAATGTATATTAAATACAGTTAAAACTATAAGTTATTCTAAAGAACTGAGATTATAAAAATAAGAAAATATATTTACATAAAACTACAAGTCAGAATTTAAAACAAAAAATATAACAATCTTTCTATATAACATCCATCCACTTGCTACATCTGTACCTTACTGACTCTTTAATCCAGACAAACCAGTTTACTTTTATTTAAGAAATCCTGATATGTATAGAATTCCTGACAAATTAACAGTTTTTTAATTATTCTTGAATACATCATTACTATAATTTTTACTTTCAGGGGCAATTTTGTAAAAAAAATTGTACCAAGAATTGTATAATTATTGCTCGTCTTTTTTTAATCTTCTCCATGGGTAATTAATGTTGCTACTATGTCTTGTATTATAACTGTGTACATCCGATCTATGTTCTAGACTTTTGCATGATTCTTTTACAAGCATTACACAGGATAACATATATAGAGAAGGAACTGTTAAGATTCTATTTATTTTAAAATGGTCCCGGCACGACTCCCTATATGATAAACCTAAAATAAGTCGGACACATTTTTTTGTAATATAAAAAGACTTTGTGCATTTACAGAATGTCCCCATAATAAAATTCCATATGAACATTGGCTAGCAAAGAATATATGATATAGTGTTCCTAAGATTTTAGTAGAACACAAGGATTTCATTTTTCTAAAATATACATAACAGTGGCTAGTTTCGATAGTAGAAACTCAAGATGTTTATTCCCGTTAAGTTTAGTCTCAATGTATAAGCCTATAATTTGTACGTGATGCATGTCTGTATTATTTTCTCTAAGTGTCGACAACAATTCCTGAGTTTTGTCATCGTTTACTTTGAAACCATTAGCATTTAGCAGTAAACCAAAACTTAACTTGTTCAATAGCCTCGTCTGTTTTGTTACACAGACTTTGTGGATCCCTGCTTTCGAGAAGTAGCGTAACATCATCACCATAGAGTATTGATTTGGGTTCTATATTGTCATTTAAGTCATTAATACAGATAATAAACAGCAAGGGGCCAAGCATAGACCCTTGTAGTACTTCAATATCCAGACGTTTAATATCCAAATTAATACCATTATAACTTATGTATTGGTTTATCAGGATAAATACCTGTGGTTAATATGTTATTTAGTATTAATGATAATGGATGCACTATTACACCTGATATTCTTTTAATGAAATTGTTTGATAATCCAAATGTATCTAAGCTATTAGTATTTTTAAGCTCCTTTATAGTATCAGTTAATTCAGGCACAATGATGAATTTCCATTCAAACTCAGCATTTGTTGTTGGTACTTTTGTAAGCAAATTCTTGGCCAAGTCCTGATTTACCCTAAGATTCTCTGCTACATCGTTTACACTATTTAGGAAGTAATGGTTTTCTGAGTGGCGCTTTTGTTTGTAAATAGATTCGTTAATAATTTTCCAAGTAATTTCCAATTCATTTTTTTGCACACATAATTCTTTTGTCATTTATAGACTTTTTGGCTTTGTTAATTGCATTGCGATACTGTTTTCTAATTTCTTTAAGCTTCTGATGTGTACCTGGTTTCCTATCTAATTTATAAGCCTTACTAAGGTTTGACAATTTAATTTTTAGTTCCGCATGTTCCAATGAATATCATGTTTTATTGTCCTGTGCTCTATTAAGAGATACCTGTTTGTTTTGAAACGCTAAATTGAAAATTCCCAATAGATAATTCATAAAAGTATTGAAATCATAGTTAGCATCTGTTTGTGTAAAGATAAGATCCCAGTTTATGTTACAGGGTTTCTACACGAAATCATGTAATTTTTTCCAGGACATTTCCAGGACTTTTCAAGGATTTTCTCCAATTCCTCCAGGACAAGTTTATAAGAAAAAAGTGCTAAAAAAACAGAAAAAATAGGCAACGATGCGTAAAATGTTATGAAAGTTTCATGAAAGAATTTGGTAGACTCTATGCCCAGAAAAATACCTAGCTGGTATTAACTTTTGGTGATGAATGCACGAATAGGCCATATTTCTGTGTTCCATGTTTTACAAAAAGAAACTGATGCTAGTGGTTTGCTTGTGTCATTTAGAAATAAAAATCACTCCAGGAAAATAATTATGTCACCGGTGATGCACGCGGCATTATAATGCAAAATTTAAATTGTATGCCACGTGTATCACTGGTGATGTCAATAATTTTGTTTTGGAAATGTACTTCCTTTCCTTATTCATATGATTAGTAGTCAGGTTCTTCAAGCTATTCATCAATTTTTTTTCATAACAGTTGTGGCACACCGGNAAGGACATAATGTTTGTATTGTGGCAGTCAATGTGTTAAACATTTTCTGCATAAACTAACTGGCCACTATTTGCAAGGAAATATTTCATTTCAAGTGGCTTTTGACCAGTTACAGTTATTTTTTAGATGTCATTGTCCAATGAGTAGAAAAAAAAAACACGAATATTAAACTGCTCATTTAATACACTAACTATGCACATGGACTCAAGATTTATTAATCACTACAAAGTATGAGTGAATTTATTGTCCTTACTGACCATGTGACTGACCAGCACACAATAGCTTCTTAAAGATTTGTATCAACAGAAAAATATAAAGGACACTACATTAAACAACAGTAACATTTAAACAAGTTCTTACACTAATCTTGCAACAATTAAACATTTCAAGATGTTTTAATTTCTGTAAAATTGAAAAAAAAAGTTCACACGTAATTCAAAGTTGTCGAAAAAAGTAAGAATATTAGGATTTTCCTCCTGAAAATAAGACAATTTCTACTTTCCTACCATAAAGTAGGAAAAGTAGGATGAATATGAGGCGTTCCACTGATATCATAATACTTGCCTTTTTAAACAAAAAGTTATTGTAATTCATAAAAATAAGGGTCAAGGGAATTTCCAGGACAACTTGGAAAAAGGTGAAATTTCATGACATTTCCAGGCCTGGAAGACATATTTTAAAATTCCAGGTTTTCAAGGACGTGTAGGAACCCTGATGTTACCTAACTACTGAACTATACTACCTTTTCCATGATCTGTTATAGGTTTTATAGTTTTTTATACATATTTGATATAATATTCTTTTTTCCTGACCTTTTTTCATGATCTGAGATTTCAGTGTTTTTAACCTCAACTTGAATATTTGTTATATTGGTATATATATTGTCAAGACAAGCATTTAGTCGAGTTGGGAACCCATTTGTCCCTTTAAGACCATATGTTTTTAAAAGAGTATGGAACTAACCAGTCAGAACCAGCAGCTACCTGTCCATTGATGAACTCCAACGAGTCAGAACCGGTTACCCGACCATTCCCGAAATCAATGAGCCTTTCTATTCCAGAAACGAACAAAGAATAGTTGCCTCTTATATGGTAATCTCAAGAACAAAAAATTTTTATTCCAGATACGTGAAACCACATGAAATTAACGGCGCCACTTATACGAGGTGATATCAAAAAGTTTCGAGACTAGCTCTGTTTACAAGAAAGTACTTTACTTATCTACGTTTACACACTATGACCTTCAAAATAGTCACCTTGCACAGCAATACAGTGCTCCCAGCATTCCTGCCACTTTTGGAATGTGTCCTGGAAGTCTTCTTTTCGAAGCATGTCAGGCACCTTCTGCGTTTCACGCTGGATCTCCACAATGGTGTCAAGTCGGTGACCTTTGAGCTAGATCTTCATCTTCGGGAAGAGGGCGAAGTGTGCAGGAGCCAAATCTGGCAAGTAAGGTGGGTGCGGAAGTAAAATCATGTTGTTTCTGGAGAGAAACTCACGTGTGAGGAGAGTTCTGTGAAAGGGTGAATTGTCTTCGTGGAGCATCCAGTTTTTCGCGCGCCACAGATCCGGTTGCTTTCATCAAATGTCCTCCCTCAGACGCCTTAAAACCCGGTAGTAGAACTCGCTATTGACGGTCTGGCCCCTGGGGACGAATTCTCGATGCAAAAGACGATGAGCATGCACTTGATCGAGCTGCAGACCTGCCTAGCCTTTTTCGGTCGTGGAGATGATGGGCTCTTCCACTGTGAAGACTGTTGCTTCATTTCAGGGTTGTACCCGTACACCCAAGTTTCGTCAATGGTAATGATTCTCGACATGAAGGATGGATCATTCATGGCACGCTGACGGAGTTCTTGGCAGACTTCAACACGGTGTTCCTTCTACTCCTGGGTCAGCAGCCTGGGGACGAACTTGGCAGCAACACGGCGCATGATCAAATCACACATGAGGATTGCCTGCACTGTTCTGTATGACACACCAACAATGGCAGTAATGTTGTGGATTGTTCTCCGACGATCCTCATGCACAAGTTGCCGAATGGTTTCGACATTTTCAGGGGTTGAAGGTCTTACTGATCTCTCGTCGTCTTCCGTTGATGTTCTTCCAATCTTGAAGCGCATGTGCCACTCAAAACACCTCGAACGACTCATTGCAGCATCACCGTAAACTTGTCCAATCATGTCCAGCATCTGTAGCAGATTTGCCTAGTTTTTTGCAGAATTTCACATTCGCTCTTTGTTCTAACTTGCTGTCCATGTGGAAATTGCACACGTGGTAACGCACGTGGTCAGAGTAGTACCAATTGCACACCTCCTGATGTACACAGGATGATGTCTCTTGGGAGACTGACTTATGAAGTTCGGTACTCATTGTGACTGTGTGTGCAGCCTTGTGCTGCCATCTGTTGGCATTTCACTGAACTAGTTCTTTAACTTTTTGATACTGTGAAGAGGTGAAATTCGTTGTTACTTGTTAAATGAAGTTTTTAAAATGTTGGCGACGTGTTCTTTTGAACTAAGTTTGTTAAAAAGTGATTATATGACGTTCCTCAGCGGCCTCTACACGCAACAGCCAGCTGATATGCAAAGGAAGAAAGCTAGATGTCTACACCTGATGAAGCCTAGAAGGGGTTACTAGGCAAAATATTGTGATTGCCACAACAACGGAATAATGTAAATTGTCTATTGTACTTCATTTAACATGGAAGCCTATTCCAGTTTCCGACATAATTTAAATCATTGTTATTGTTGATGTAATTTGTATACTGGTACTTTGTTTATAGATGTGTCTCAAGTACAGTTGTGCAATGTTTACAGTGATCACCTTATTATGTCTTTAGTACAGTTGTGTACTGTTATTGCTTATGGGGGTGTTGACTACAGAGGTGAAAGAAGTTAGTTATTGAAGAAGTCAGTCATGTACTGGAGCTTGGCTGAGTGAAATCCTCTGTTAAGTCAGTACAGTTGTGAGTTGGAGGTTGACTGTGTGACAACTCCACTATAGTCTTATAGTAATGGTAGTAATACTAATGAATAAAAGAGTTAAAAATCTCTATGGGACTTCACATTTATATTGCCTAAATACAACTGGACAAGAATATTATCAACAGATACCACCTAATATGTTATACTCACCAGCTGAAATTTGTATTGCTGAAATCAATAAAACATTGAAAGGTGTTTGCATATAAAAGGTATGACATCAAAGGCACATTAAATTACATAGTGTGTTTTACTACCTATTTTAAAGATATGAATCAGGGATTTCATGATACTAATACAAACTGTGATGTTTGTATCCTAAATCCATATTCAAATTAATCACATTACTTCTATACTTATCGAAAAATATCTATACTACAATCCATATGTATCATTCCTAAGTGACTATCTGTCCATCCATCATGCTTTGCCTTATTGCTATTGGATTATGGTCCCACTGTTATGACATCTTAGGTCTAATGGAGACCCCATCCGCGTCGTAATGACGCTTCAGAATAATTGAATTTTGCCACTCACTCAACACATAGCCGGAGGTGGGTTCTTTTACATCGAACACTTATCGATGGGACCTGCTTTTAACGTGCCTCCTGGAACATGCCTTCGATCATACCCTAGTGTGGAGTGCTTCACAGGTAGACTCGTAGGATAACCCTTTTTTACCCAGGGCTAGGAGCCGGCCCCGGGGTTTGAACCCGGGACCTCCGGATCAGGAGGCGAGCACTCTGACCACTAGGCCAAACTGTTGGTCGTGCTTTGCCTAAGGACTTTTATGAGGAGTCAAGGGTTGAAAATTTCTGCTAGGGAATTTTAGGGAATATACTGAAATATTTTGAGATCAAAACATGTTACCAGTTTAATAAATAAAAAAAAAATTACGAGAACTACAAACTTCGGTACACTAGTGTATTTGGGATCCCAGAACTCATATATGATGTCACATTACGCCTATCTGTACTAATTGGGGAGTACCGATATAGGAACAAAAAAACTTGATATAGCTGATATAATACACCGATATATGGAGGAAAAACAACAAAAGATTTGGTTAAACGTGTTCACACAAAAAGGTGATTGTAATGTAATTAACTGATATAGTGACACTGCTAGAGTAAAATGTGAAAAAAAGCAACTTAAGAGCACTGAAACAGAAAAATGTGAAAACAAACATAGGTATACAGTAGGTAACTCTGAAAAACAAGTATACATGTGTGTATATATACAGGGTAGGCCATTTTATTTTATCCACGCAAATTACTCCAAAGGTATGGGCGATAGCGAAAATTGACCCTCACAAAAGTTGTAGGGTTTGATGGGGGCCAACTAAAGATGACCTTCAACTTGACCTTGAAGTCCATTTTCAAGGTCATTTCAAGGTCAAGGTGAAGTTTTCTAATAGAAACCCCTATTTTTGACCAAGGATTCTGAAAGAGCGAGACATTTTACGTTTAGATATGGTTCTTAGTTATGGGTTAAAATCACCTTCAGAGGTCATTGCAGTCAAAAGTCAATTGTCAAGTGTTACGAAAATCCTACCTTTAGCGTTACCCAGGAACAACGACGTGGACATAGTAGGGTTGTGTTCTCTTTGGGGTGCTTAATTAGAGTGAGTCCCCTTGCCTCTCACTTTTCTGGGTGCTTCATTACAGTGACTCCCTTGCCTCTCACTTTTCGGGGTGCTTAATTGGTATCTGATGAAACTGAATAAACTCCAATCTAGGAACACAGTCAAAGCAAAAAGATTAATTCCTCGAAACAATAATTATAGTACTTATTCCTACTCAAGGAAGGATTCATCGAATAATAAAGGCTAAAAGATGATAGTAACTATTATTGTCAGGTTCAATTAAGTAAAATATTTGACCTTCAAATGATCATTGGAGGTCAACTCTTCTTCTTCTTCGTGAGGGGCAGGGGGATTTATTCTAATTAAGAACCCTGAAAAGTGAGAGGCAAGGGAGTCACTGTAATGAAGCACCCCGAAAAGTGAGAGGCAAGGGGACAATTAAGCACCCCAAAAAGTGAGAGGTAAGAAGACTCGCTCTAATTAAGCACCCCGAAAACTGAAAGGCAACGAGACTCACTCTAATTAAGCACCCCGAAAAGTGAGAGGCTAGGGGAGTCGTTCTAATTAAGCACCCCGAAAAGTGAGAGGCAAGGAGACTCACTCTAATTAAGCACCCCGAAAAGTGAGGGGCAAGGGGACTCACTCTAATTAAGCACCCC
>KZ871457.1:0-13506 GCA_003456935.1 Machilis hrabei | reverse complement strand
ATGTTTCAGTCTAACTCTTGCGTTACGAGGTGTGATTAGATCCGATAAGTTAAGTTAGCCGATCAACTTTGTTGTGTCTGCCAAGCTCTTTGACCACGTGCTGCTACATCGACTACGTTATGGAACACATACTTTTCTGTTTCGTGGCTGGAGTGTCTGGTGTCCATTAGAACGCTATCCACATCCAGCTAACGCTATCCTGGTCTATCCACATCATGTCAAAATTCTGTCGTGGCCATTTTCCTAGGTGTATCACCCTTCAATGATGATGGTGATATGTGGTGTTTAATGTTCTTCAGTCACCCTTCAAAAATCATTGGGATTTAGTAGGGCACCATCTTCAGGGTTATCCACAACTGCAGCCACCCTCAGAGACCAGCACCAACAGGTATGGTGGGACATGCCGGAATACGATACTATAATCTTGTACGGCTCTCTTCCATCAGTTGAGTTACAGTGTAACGCAAAATATGAGGGATTTACAAAGTATTGACTACCCTCGTGTAGTCCACTTTGTGTGCAACAGATTTTACATCCTTGTTCTGAACTTGCGANCATGCCTTTACTCATTCACCAACTATCTCGTATGTAATATTAATCTGATTCCAGTCACTCTTTTTGGTGGTGCAGCAGCCTCAACAACTGACGCCTTTCTTTTTTCCCCCCATAAACCTTCGGAGATACTGAAAAATTCTTAGAATAATGGCATGGTTAACTTCTATACCAAGTTTTACTACCTTAAATTTCGACGTGATGAGAATTGGGAGTATTTCTAGATTTATAAATCTTCTTTGTGTTAACACCCATCAATCATTGATCTAATCCTTATTAATACTGTCATAAGGTTCACCATGTTCATTAATTGCATATTCTACGTGAATTATTCTGTACTCTTTTGAAATTAATAATCCCGCTGGGAAAAACCAAGACATTGTTCACAATTCTGTGCCAAGGAGTACCTGGCAAACTACGCCTCTTCTTTTCTGGTATTCTGTGTTTCTNTCTGCTGTCTGTTTCTTCTCCCTGACGGCAGTCTGTTATTACTTCACGAGTATCTCAAATGTTTGTTCTGCCACTCAGATACTTTTTTTTTCTTTTTTCGATAATCTTACAGGGATGTCTACGCGATATATGAGTGGAGACAAACTAAGCGTTCGACCGTTCAAGTTTTTCTAGTCTCTGGAATAACAGCTGTGGACCTCCGAACGTCTGATTAATATTTATTTATGACGTGCAGNTATTGCCTAGAATCTAGACCAGGATNGCTATGTAAANACAGAATTTTCACAAATGAAAATATGTGTTACCGTAACGACAGTAAAAAAATATTATGATTTTCGTGTGCATTTGAGCAATAAGACGTAGTTTTATCGTTGTTGACATTAGCTACAGCAAAAACATTCTGCATTGATAACATTTCTGTTATTCAATAACGGCTTTTATTGATGACCGTGGTACAAGTTGAAAATATCCAACAGTGTTTTGTACAGTATTTAAGTACGCCATATAAGAATTGATTAATATAAGTTCATGTTCACCATGGTTCTGTAAACTTAGGTCTTATAGGAACCCCATCCACTTCGNTACGACTTTTCAGGATTCACTCTCTGTAAAAGTGTAATACCTTAAGGCTCTGTTGTTTACAGCAAATCAGAAATAGGTGACAGACATTCGTGGTGTAAAGCGCTAAAATACGTTGTCGATTGTCAGGGTTCGAGTCCNATCGTGCAATATTTTCGAGTGGGTTTTCAACAGGACATTGTTTGTGCTTCTTAATTGGGCCATAATATGACACAGGTTTATTNGAATCAAAAGCAAACAGACAGACAGAGTCGGTGGAATTTAAACCTTAACNCCTCGTTGTGACACCATTGCACCATACCATGTAAGCACAATTACTTTAAATCAAAGTATATTCTGCAAATATTACGACGGGAAATTGGTATTTGCGAACGCTTATAATGTAACCAATAACAGTACAGGTACTTTCAAAAATTAGTTTTTAGTCGACAGCTAATTATAAAATAAAACATGTTTCATTGTTTTAGGGATATTATTCCACGTTTTAAGTTTCAGCCGTATTACAATGGCCGTCATCATTCATTGCCATATCCACATGTGACAAATTTAATTGCAACTGAAATAGCGATACATACTACAAATCCGCGTCAACAACTCATTCTATTGCTATTGGATTATGGTCCCACTGTTATGACATCTCAGGTCTAATGGAGACCCCATCCGCGTCGTAATGACGCTTCAGGATAACTGAATTTTGAATTTTGCCACTCAGCCGACACATAGCTGGAGGTGGGATCTTTTACATCGAACACTTATCGATGGGACCCGCCTTTAACGTGCCTCCCGGAACACGCCTACGATCATACCTTAGTGTGGAGTGCTTCACAGGCAGACTCGTAGGATAACCCTTTTTGCCCAGGGCTAGGAGCCGGCCCCGGGATTTGAACCCAGAACCTCCCGATCAGGAGGCAAGCACTCTAACCGCTAGGCCAACCTGTCGGTCCACTTCATTCGAGAATCTGTGAAGATGTATAAAAAAAATAATTGTGAAGATGGATTTCTGTTACCCACAGTGTAGAAGTTGGCGTTTCAAAACATCAAAAAATCTGATAAGTAAAGCTAAGTTAGGTCAAGATCAGTGATACACTTGCAGTAAAAATACTGTGAGAACACTGACAGGTACCGTAACAACACAGCTGAATACCGTCATCAGTACAGTGACTGAAAACTCAACAAAGTTTTGTGACTTTTATGTGCGAAAGCCCTGATAACGGCCATTGTAATACGGCTGAAACACTGGAAAATATCAAACTTAAAACGTGGCCAAACATCCCCAGAACAATAAAAAACAAAATAAACAGAGGCCATGTAAGCTTAAGATTGAAATTACAAAAATATTTACTTTACAAAATGTGTTAGTTTTCGTTCAAGGAATGTTGGACTACTTTATTGNAAATTTGTAACTCTCCTCTAAACGCAGTTTCACGGGCATTATTATATTTTTATAATACATACTAGAATAACAGTTTGGCGAACATGTATGGTTATAGTCGTATTTTGATGCCGAGTCAATATGCTTTCATAAATGCCTTGCAAGAGTAATTTTGCATGTTTTTCCTGTGGCGCCTTAGAGTCCCAAAAAGTTGTGTTGGGGTTATTTATGCTCAAGGATGGATATGAAGAGGTTCGCTTAAACGACAAAGCGTAATTAACGTACTTAAGTCGAGTTTAAGGCGCTCGTTCCTACGACCAGTCGTAAATTCTCCGATAAAGGTGATGGCTCAGTCGCCATATTCCGTGGAGTGAAGCTGTGGATGTTGGGGGTTTGTGGCTCGATAAGCAATTTTACGGCGTGTTTTAGAAGGCCATTTGCTTTCCTTTTTGCAATATAAAAAGCAAACCCGTTCCGTTCTCTCAGCCATCCTCAGTGGAATGATACAGCCTTGTCTAATATATGCCTCTTTCGGTGTACTTGGAACGGATTGCGAGGTATTTACGTAAAACACTTAAATACTGGCTATTACATTAGATTCACTTTCTCACGAGATTAAATCTGAAGAAAACAGAGATCGGAAAACTTTCATATATTAATTAAACTTGTATAACCTCAAAAAAAAAATAATAATGTGCTATATCGTACATTGTTGATATTTTGAATATATATTTTCGTTATATCTCGTATGTTTTTGTTAAGCAATTCACCCGCAGTGCAAAAGCGCTGTGAGTGTCAAAAGTGAACAAAGTACTAGAAAGAAAGTAAATGATTATGAATCTATGTTTTGAAGGTTTGAAGACTATATAATTCTTGGAAACAGATGATGGTAGGGAGTCCAGAGTTAGGAAACTCAAGGAAAAAAATATAGAGCCTTAATAAACCGTTCTGTGGGTAAAAAGCCTGACCATGTAAGGATGACACTATCCATTTTACTTAGTAATACGAACATGTGTAGCAGCAGGAGAAACCAAAGTTTCGAGCCAAGTACAGCAGTGACCTTGAAAATGACGGTCAAACAGACAAAGGTCAGAGACTTCACAACTATGTGAGGGATAGGCCATTGATCAAACGAAAACTCGCCTAAGTCCTGAGCCAAGAGTATTGAGATGGGTTTTAGGAGCACCATAAAAACTGTGTACACACTCAACTTTTTTTTTACGAAATTTTACTTTTGAATACATTGCAATCANTTGACGACGAACTGTTGTTATTGTTTGTTGGCATATATTACCGTTCAGATTTAGCCAGTTTTCGTGAAATTTTACTTTTAAAACTTTAATGACCAATATTACAGTCAATAAATATTTTAAACATATTTTAGTGAGTTAGTAAGCTCCGTGCTGACTTAAACAGGTTTCAAGGATTTTATCATTCTGAAGCCTTAATAAAAATTCGTCGTGCGTTTCAGCAAACATCATGCTAATAATATCCACCAGTCTCTGCCCCTTTCCAGCCAAATGTTCTATTAACAGTAAAAATGAAGAACGCAACGGACCTCAGTGATATTGTACAACGCAAACATTTCGTAATGTTGTTTGTCTATATTATGTTCTTTTTACTGGTGTCTGCCTAACTGTTAATACTTGTGCGTGTTTAGTTCAACGTTGGAAGATATATGTTTTAAACGTATGCAGTACAATCGAAGCGTGTTGGTTTAGGTCCTGTTGGGGTACAGTTTTTCCTATTTGGTAGTCTGTCATGGGTGAAAGTTCGAAAGCATAATCCAAAAAATNATTGAAAACACGGATTTACTTAAAAAACATATTACCTTATTTTCCATTTAATACGTGGGTTATTTTGAAGTCCATTTCAGATTAACAATTTATTGCACATATTGGCACAGGTGCTAATATTGATAGTCATTGTCACGTATGTACAGGATGATAGAAAAACAAGTACTTGGACGTCAGGAATGGATTCACTGATGACCTCTGAGTTGACAATGTT
The DNA here is from genome assembly GCA_003456935.1 of Machilis hrabei. Lineage (NCBI taxonomy): Eukaryota > Metazoa > Arthropoda > Insecta > Archaeognatha > Machilidae > Machilis > Machilis hrabei. Next base: position 8,543 of record KZ871457.1, on the reverse strand, counting down.
TTTTCGTCCAATGATTCCTTTTCGTCTAAAGTTACCTAATATTTTGGTAACGTTTCGGCTGATTTTTTTTTCTAATATTGGTAATATACGCATAACTTGATAACATATATTCAGAATAATATATGTTACAAAATATTCGGGAATTGAATCCCGAAACTCACAAAATATTACCCTACCCGAAGCCAAAAATATCAGTTCATATTTTTTACTCNGAAATGAACGAGATATCGATTATCCATCCTTGATATCTGTGGCGTAAGTAGTGTGCTTTCATACAGTAATATATTTCTAATTCTACTAACAGGATATGTTTTTGTCCTATCTAATACACTGGGATGACTGGTAGTAACTCGTCATATAATACTAAAATAACACAAATACATGTTNTTACTCTTATTTGGCGATGGTGGTGCAGTGGTCTAGAGAATTAACTTGGGTTTAAGGTTTGATTCTACAAAATAATAATGTGTTTTACATTATGTTGTTATTTTATACACTTTTATAACATCAACCATATAAATAAATAGCCTATACAAAAATTATTTAGATTTGTTATTAAATATTTTTAAGTTCTTGCTGCTTTAGCTGTATTTGTGTACATCTGAACTGTCAATACAAAGAAATTTAGTTAGACGAGTACTCGTAATGTTCCATTGCCAGTAAGTATGAGATATCTGATTCANAGAATTCCACGCTTAAATCCTTTTCCGGTAATGCACAGATAATTTCAGACATGCAGATGTATGTGGAGTAAGCACCAATATAATAATAGTTTTATTTGTATTTAAATGTCTCTAAAACTAAACGAGATACGATTTTTGTTTTCAGAAGTACGCTTATTTAAATCATGCGGAAGAAGGAGAGTATTTAAATGCCAAACAGCGAAAAAGTTAATGATGAACGTATCGAATGATTTAAGATGCAATGCTACAGTTTACATTTTAATAAAATGCATTCTTTTAATTTAACTAATTTACAATCACGATGTTATAAAGAAGAATCTTCTACCTCCGATATTATAATCCTTAAAACCCATGGGGAAGTGTATCCCTTTAACCACTGATTTTACCATTGCATGTTATGAACAAATGTTTTGACCAAATAATGAAATAATAATTTGTCAATGGCCTATACTTCCTGTTACGTTTCTACCCAACATCTCTGTCATTCTGTCTATCTTTCACCGCAACGCACCATTTGCATTACAAAATCTTTCCTTCTGAGAAGAATTTATCCTTTTCCGTACCCCGATCATTAAGTTCTCATTTCATGTTCATACTCGTCTAAAAATTAAGTGTCAATATAAACAATGTCGAAAAAGATTAGAATAACTTTCGTTATTATNTATCAATATTAATGTATGTCTTGGACCTGAATACTCCGCAGCTACAGTACCAGCATCGATTCTGTCATATCCAAACGAAGCGTAGCGCGAAATTTCGTTTCGCTTAAAACGCAAATTTTCGTTCACTTACCAAGCTACGAAAAATTAAATTCGCTACGTCTTTCAGGCAAAGCCTGAAAGACGTAATAGCGAATTTAATTTTTCTAGCTTGGTAAGTGAACGAAAATTTGCGTTTTAAGCGAAACGAAATTTCGCGCTACGCTTCGTTTGGACATGACAGAATCGATACTGGTACTGTATCAGCATAAGCTCTTACAGATCGAGTTTATGTTCACAGGGTCTCCAGTGAGGCTAAGTGTCATATATTTTCATTTTTTTATATATAGGAAACTACATGTTAATCTAAAGCGAAAAAGAACGTGAACATGAGCTGGTTACTTTGTACCAGAGGTCCTTGGATGGAAGCCATTTGGAGTAAGATTTTCTTAGTAAAATGTATAATTCTTTAGTTTAGATTTTTTTTGTCCTGTTACTACAGTTGTCAAATTCAGCACCTGTGTGGCTTCATGTATCCAATATCTGTGTGTTTTGCTGGTTATAGATATAATAAAAAAATATGTGCATGCCCTTAGCATATTAAAATATGTTGTTAATTTTTAAATCCCACTTCCCAAGCTTAAATACTTTCCTTTTATGAGTGCTCTCCTAATTTATAAATATTCATGAAAGAGTCGTGTTTTGTTTTATAAACAAAAGAGCGCGAAAATAGTGAAAAAGAAGAAAAAAACATAATTGCACATGAGTACTTAGAGGGAAAACGGAGGGAGAGCTCTTCATTTTTTTTCGCGTCATTAACAGCGAGGCGACGTATCCCGCTCTTCTTTTGTTAGTTCTGCCATTAGTTCCGTTAGTCTGACCGTCAGATGTTTCAGCCAAAGGAGTAAGATCGTTCATTTTTTGTTTTTCTCTCATCTTGTTTCCAATCGTTAAGAGGAGAATGAGATGGAAGGGAGAAGACGATCTGGAAGGGGTTATATCCACGATGTGAAGTTTCTCTCTATTTTCAACATCAAAGGCTCGAGAGAATGGCCGTGCATTCTCACAATTCTTCCCCGTCGGTCGTCTATTACTTTTTACTTTTGACCAGTGGTCCATGGGGAGAATGTCACTCTATCTCTTTCTTATCATACGCAATATTTCAACTTAAAAGGGAGTGGTGTACAATCCATTATGGTAATTATTCCCATCACTGAACAAAGATATCGGAAAAAAGAAGTTTGGGGGAAGTAAAATACCGAATGGCACCAGAAAGTGATTTTTAAGTGGACATCAAACAATGCCATCATACTACTGTATCCATTTTGGTTACAGGTATGATGTCTCTTTAATAGTACATTTTTTGCTTCGTTTTTAATGCAAAGGCTACATTTGCAAGTGGTTTCATAGATCCTGGGTTCGAGCCCCGTCTGGGCGAGGAAATTTTCTCAGTGAAACTAAACAAGCTTTAATACAAGACTATATCTGTTAGCTATTAATTATCTGTGAGGCCGCATTCACACGAACCGTATTTCAACGGGCCGTCGGAAATGACTAGTGATGATGAAAACATTAATAGTTCACATTGTTCCAACGACCATCTCAAATGGCGTTATTAACTAGTGACGACCCATCAAAATCAATAGGCTAACAACGGATACAGGAAGAGTTGTCAACAGAATGCACCCCTCAATGGTAAAATTACTTGCCCACTTCCAATGTAACTGTTATTTCAGACTGCCCGTTGAAAATACGACTCGTGTGAAAGGGGCCTCAGGGTTGGTTTATTGAAAACAGCACGCACCACACACACACACACACACACAATGCTAAGAAATGAAAAAGACTAAGCTTCTATTATAGATAGTAGGCTATTGAAGGCTGTAACATGTAAACAGACCCACAAACACGTGTGAAAAATGTCTAACTTTTCAGCTTTTTGGCTTGTGCACTGAGTTNTGTCTCTGAACAATACACTAAACTGTTTCTATAACAAAAACTGTATGTTTCGATTCCATATTGTAAGTTTAATGATTGCTTTCCAACACTTTTTAATTGGTTTAAGTTTGTTAGTATTTCGTATATAAAATTGAATATTTAACGACAAAAGAAATTACAATGAAATTAAAATTATAAAAATATGTACATTACATGTGTATATTAGTGTATTGTACAGTATATTGAGATAACTTACTTCTAACTGCTCTCCAAATAAATATGATATTGAGTTGTAAATAAGTTTAATTAATTAGTCAAGTGCGAATAAGGGTTTTCCAGCTCAGGCAAACTATTAGTAGGATCCTCCAGCCGAGACAATTCGAAACGTGAAATAAATCAGCTCTGAATTGGTATTTTATAAATTTTTGCTGATTATGTCAAGTAGAAGATTAACACTTTGCTTCTCTCCTTCGAATAATAAGTATACAGGGTGTAAGCTTAAAGCCAGGCGGATTCTTGTGAATGCAACCCGCGGTACATCTGGTACATGGGCTTCACCTCAACGTGATTGGGTCTCTTTTGTATGGAATACTAATTTATTTTAACACCGTATTGTGTTTCTAGAACAGAATCTATCCACTCAATATAAAAAGTATGTACACTAACGAGTATTGTGTTAACAGTACAAACCACCGTTATAACGTTTATATTAAAAAAATACTTACATCCTCCAAGTGGAAGGTAAAGAAAAGTACTGCAGTTTAATCGTGTAAAAAGCATTTAATGAAACCAAATTTACACGTTTTTGTTAGTGAATCCACCTTTTGAGCTAACAAGTGAACTAAATTCATCAACAGCTGTTTGTTTTGATAAACCATGCACGTATAATTAAAAACGAGGTTTCTGTACTTAAATACAGTCATTATTTAATTAAATAAAACGTGTGAGTTAAACGACTTTTCACTTTANGTTTAACATACCATCTGGTCTATAGAAGCCACTTAGTTTCACAATCTGTCTCTTTCCATTTACGATAAATTTGTATTGTAGTTTTATAGTACTTGGAAGTTCATTTGTCGTATTCTAATGTGAGTTCTGTTTAGGTGTTTTCTAAAGAGAAAAAGCTTGCGAAATGAACAAAAAGTTTAAGCTAATCTTCCAATTAGGTGGTCGTAATTGATTGCTATAGGATTATGGTTACTGAGAACTCTGGTCTAATTGAGACCTCATCCACGNCACAGACATTTCAGGATGGTCGAATTTTGTCATTCACTCGATATGTAGCCGGCGGTGGGTTCTTTTACGAATTTGGAGTGCTACAAAGGCAGACTTATACGATAAACCTTTATATTAAGCACAGGGCAAAGATTTGTACCCGGGACCTCTCGATCAGCAGAGGAGCACTCGACTGTTAAGCTAGCTTGTCGGATAAGTAGTTATAANCTTGTTATACAATCTAAATTANATTTTAGTAGCAATGCATGATACANTNTTGATCAAGGAGAGATATTAATATTTAGTTCAGATTACATGCGATCGCAAAACATTTGTGGTAGCCCTAAGTTGGCGTCAAAGTAATAATAAAGTGGAGTCTCTAAAGATGTCACGGACGTGATCCCATGTGCAAATGTGCAACAATACTAGGCAGTTTGAGTGCTATATTTCTATCTTACACTAGAAATTATTTTAGTGACAAAATATGTATGCTAACTAAATAGTCGTAGCCTAACTACAATTGTTCCATCGTTCTTAAACGACCCATCAGGTGTCGATACGACGTTAAACACCAAATATCACCATCAAGTGTTCCACCCAATCCCATAGGTAAACTATTCAAAAATTACGTAAAATGTAGAAGCTACTTACTATTTAATTAACTAAAGACAGGCAGCATTTAACCATATCGTCTCTTTTATAATTGCAGTACCATGGTATATACCTATTAAAAAAGAGCGATTCCAGTGCATTGGTAAGCACAAATAGGTGAAATATCTAACTACACGTGTAACTGAACACTTAATTTTGGTTAATTAATTGGNTTTTAATTGGGGATGAGCTGTCTAAATTTCCGTTTGGGAACAGTATTTATTCAGTACAAAAATAGAAGCTTGATGTTGCTGCTTTTAACTGTTAACAAAGTAAGCGTATAATAATGTATATAGAGTGGATAGACTAACCTCTAAAAAACAGGTAAAATGCTATCCAACAACACTCTTCTTTCGGTTTACCGAAAAGGGCTCTTAACACGTTGCGATGTAGTCCGTATACCAGGTGTACAGCGGGTTGCGTATCGAAAATCCGGTTTAACGTTTGCACCCAGTATACAGAACTTAACACAATTGTATAAATTTCAATCACAGTAATTAACATAAAAAATATATTTATACTAACATAAGTATTCTTTTTACGGTAGCAGGCAATTCAATTTCTCTAAATGTTGTTAAAGATAGCGTGTATATTTATATATTATGTTGAACAAGTTTGGTAACAAATAATTATAAATAATTTTCGAATGGGCTACGAAACTTTTTTTTAATTTTATCTCACGATTTAGCCGAACAATACCATAACTTTTTCTTATTTTCTCTCAGAAATTTAGTAATCCTTATAAAACTTATCTGAATTTCGTGGTTCCTGACTCTAGAAATAACAGAACAAAAAATAAGTTACTTTAAAAAGATAAAAACACGGTTCATCACATCCAGGGCAGAAATTACGCTCCCAGGCACTTTTTTCTCTCTATTTATGGTTTATGTGAAATCTAGAACAATGGCTTAATTTTACGTATTTTGGTATAAAAGTGTCTAAACTTAATAAACATTTACTATGTATAATTTTCTCCTACACATCTTAGCTGACCATTCATTGTCCATTGTCTAGTTAGCTATACTTGGCACGTTTCAGGAGTTACTTCTACTCTCGTTATCAAGAATCTTGAAATCATTGCTGAGAATTCTTTGAAATTTATCTCCGGCTCTGGGATTTTAACCCACGATATCTCGATCCACAGTCGAGTACGTTCTCTACTAGGCTAGCCCGAAAAATAATTAGCTTAGTCAATCTTACGGTATTTGTTCAGTGTGGGAATTCATATGCGTTACAAGTGTATTCTAGGTTTGCTGATTGTTCCATTTGCAAGGAAGGGTTCATAACACTTGCAAAGAAACAATCCGTAAAACTAGTGTGGACTCGAAACCCATATGAATCACGATATTAGACAAATACAACAACATTTACAAAGGTCGTTGCCATTCAGTGTAGCCGAGGGGATAACGTACCCGACTGTTGATAATATAATCGTGGGTTCGAATCCCAGAGCCAGAGAGGAATTTTAAGAATTCTAATCAGCGAGTTCAAGATGCCTGATGACGAGAGTAGAGATAGTTATCGAAACGTAGCAAGTATAGCTAACCGGACATTGTCCAGCTAAGTTTTTCATAAATTAGTCAACCATTTTCAAAGGCATTCAGACTAGAACTGAAATGTATAATTTGTTGTATTACCCTATTTTGTCTAATTAAGGGGGAACCGTAGTCTTGGCAAGGTCAGAGTGTGTATGCCTTCGTGTGTCGCCTAGCTACCTTGCACTTTTCTAGAAATTCGGGTGGAAAAAGTTCGAGCATATACCACCGTAGTGCTACGATTGCGCCCTCCGTAGTCGTACTAGCTGTAATTTCCACCAGAAAAACCCCTTCTTCCCTAATTACCCTCTTGAGGTTGAAATGGAATGTCTTCGTCTACTTCTGAGTTCTGACCCCATTCAGTTACAGATCAACTAAGGTAATAATATTATTTGCTCTCAGATTCTCTGCATATTTATAGTATGTGAAAGGCTGCTAAATATCATTTGAAAAAAATAATAATCAAATTAATTGTGGTGATGACAAATACAGATAAAAAATATAGTAAATTGATACCAACTTCTTTGATTGGTGCTTCTTTGGAGTTATCCGCTGTGTGTGATTCTGGATTCATTTTGAATACGAGTTTAAAGCATTCTCTGCATATTTATAGTATGTGAAAGGCTGCTAAATATCATTTGAAAAAAATAGTAATAAAATTAATTGTGGTGATGACAAATACAGATAAAAAATATAGTAAATTGATACAAACTTCTTTGATTGGTGCTTCTTTGGAGTTATCCGCTGTGTGTGATTCTGGATTCATTTTGAATACGAGTTTAAAGCATTATTTTTATTTCTGAATTATTAATTTTCTTATACGTGTATATGGTATTTGAATTGCATATAGTTCAAATAAATAGACCATGACCTAATTGTGATGGTGTGAAACGAAGTAGATCGTGAATGGTGAAAGCTATTAGAGTAATTGCCCTTGCTTCATTCTTGATTAACAGAAATTAATTTTTATTAAAATTAATTTTTGCAAGATTTAACATGGGGAAAATCTATTTTTAAACCTAAAAAAAATGTATTTCAAATACTGGCAAACCTTTCTGTATTTTGTTTGAATAGATGAATTACCAGTAAATATAGACTAGTTATAAAATTAACATGTGATAGTTGTACAGCAGATATACGTATGTTTATGTTCAGTTTCTATCATGGAACAACAACTTATTATATCAACGATATATCTTCTACTATTATTTTTATGATGACAGTATCGGTTTCACAACTTGACGTTGCTCATCAGCTACGTAAATAACAAAATAATTTTATTTAAGATTCAAATATTGGACGCGAACCTTAAAATGGTTTGCTGACGTGATGAAATTTTAATTTTTGTTTTGAACTTATAAACAGGATGTTTCATAATTACACCATAGTCACTTGAAGGGTGAGTTCATTNACTAAAAACGAGACGAAACTCTTGACATTTGATGTCAGCCATGGTTTATGAGAAAAACGTGATTTCTGCAAAATCATGATTGTCGTTTTTGATTCCGTAAAACNTAGTAATCAATCGAACTTATGTATTCCTTAGTTGTACGCCTCACTATAACCAACACGAGTGTGATGTGACGGTAAGATGACAGNTTATCACATGGATGACCAGGATTTGATTGTATCTGTACATTAAGATCTTAACATTTTTATTACGTATTTTGATATTTTAAATCACCTTAGTTTAATTATTTTATTTTTTTGGTCAGTGAAACGACGAACATATACTGCCCACAAAAATTAAAGCACCACTTTTTCAAAAGGCCACCAATTTTCGAAAAATGACTGTAGAAGCATGAAAATGTAGTATGATGTTT
>KZ871453.1:22894-40426 GCA_003456935.1 Machilis hrabei | reverse complement strand
TTTGTGTAATTCAGGGATACACTATATCCTGACACAAAATATTCTTGTCCGTGCTCCTTTATGGCTTTGACTTACCATTTAACTTCAAACGTTATTCTAGTTTCAATAAACGTCCCGTTTCTGTTTTTCTAATTTATAATAATTTTAAAAGTTTAAAGACAAAATGCCATGGAAAATAAAAATGAAGTGTGTTTGTGGGATAAAATAAAATTCAACGTAATTTAACTCGTACTTAAACCCGTTATGTGGCCTTATTTTGAAACTGGTAAAAAAATTATGAAAAATTTGTGTAGGAAATTTTAAGCTGTTGTAAGCAATATTTGTTTAAAAATTATTTATAAATACAGACTATTATATTAATTTATCTCATTTAATTAGAAGTAGTAGATGGAGTAAATAGAGAAAGAGAAGTACAGTAAATGTGAAAGAAAACTCTCATAAATACAGTTATTTCTAGAAGTTGTTCCCCACTTTCAGCAGTATTATTAGTTCATGCATACCAGCACTAATAATTATAAAAAAGAAAAATAATACTAACAAAATTATAGTTTGCAAATCCTAACTACACTGCTTTAAATCCTATACAGACTCCATTCAGTTCTGGAAACCTATATCTGATTTTATGTACAATGCAGGAAGGTAAAATAGCTCTTTTTTATGTCTGATTGAAGTCTACGAGTTAAACCAACACAAAGTATTTATATGTCACGTTTTGTTAGCAGGATTCTCGGCTATTAATCATTTTCTCTTTTGTTGTTTTAGACCGAGTTGATGACCAGTCATTTTGAGCACTTCACGGTCCAGAACGAGAGTACTGAAGTACGGATTTTCAGTTACACTTAAGAAATCTTCTTTCTTTATACTCGTACCTTTTTCTATTTCACAACAGCATAAACTCTCGATGTCTCTTGCTTGTTCAACACATTTAGTACAAAAACACCAAAGTCTGTTTTCGGCTCTTCTTATCACGTTCACTCTGGGATCCACCTACTTTTTGTGCTTGCGACAGTCCTGGCACGACTAAAACTGATGAATATTGCGATGCATATTATAATGGCGATTCTCAATTACACAGTGTTTACTGAATACTGGTTAGCTTAGAATTTAGGTAGTAGTATAAAGGGTGAAACGAAGGTTGGGATGGAAAAGAAGGGGCATGAAGAGATGGCTCATTGTTTACTATTTCGAGAAAAGTCTACCAGCAAATTCTTCGAACAATGGTCGAGAGACCGGTGCTATGTTAGGAGGAACATCAACTTTGTGTATGTCATCAAAGTGAGGTAAAACACGACGACCAGAAACTAATTCTAATATGTCACGCTGAACGATTTCCCTCTATTCGTTTGACTTCTCACAATATATATATTTTTCAATCCATTGCTTTGTGTATTTCAAGTACTGTAGCCTGTAATCTCTCTTTTTACATTACCATTATGGTCTAGCACTGCTAACATAGATCTTGTTGCTTTGTTTTCTTTTAGGACTATAAACCAGTCATTCATTGTGATACAATTCAAGCTGTCTAGCGTGGCAAATATTATTTGTATATTTCAGGTTTCTTAAATATTCCAAGTGTAAAACTATATTTTTTAGCATTTTCTAATTACTGGAACCTCGTTCAATCCAATCTCGCACTCCTTCATGTGGAGGAGTGTGTCCACACTTCTTGTACTTCTGTGTGCCTTCCCATTCGAGAATATTACAGACGTGGTTTAATACAGAGCTGAATCGTTCTTCGAGTTCGTGAACATTTCCACGGCAGGTTGCCGTGGACCACCATAAGTAGTTTACTATACTATCTTTCCACGATAGAAGTTGCTCATTCTATTTTGGCAGTGATTTGAATTTCTTCGACAAACTTTTTGCCATATGCAAACATCAAATTGGTGCTCTATACCTTCACATTTGGTTCATANGATGTTCTTATTCCTCTAATGGCAGTCTGATAAAATGCGAGTAGTGTTCAGTTTTTCTGTCAAACAGTCGAGAACTTTTTTCACATGCAGCTTTTTCTAGTTCTTCTGGGACCATACTTTTTTGCAAAACAACAAAGTCTATAATTTTGTCTGAAAAGATCTGCAGCCTAAAATTTTGAGCAGCACTTTGAAAAAAAAAATATTTTTGTTCACATTGCGAAGGGAGACGAAACATAGACGCTTCATCAAAGCTACTATTGATGCAATGCCAAAATTTAGCATCCCACAAAGCAAAAAAGTTTAAGCAAGCACCTTCCATCACAAAAAGGATGGGACTGTTTTCTGGGATAAAAATGGGGTCTTGCTTGTTGATATTTTTGAATGTGGAACCACAATTAATGCTGACAGGCATGTCAAACCCTGAAGAAGCTGAGATTTGCAATTCAGAAGAAAATACTTAGAATGCTGTCCTCTAGGATTGTGCACAACACCACCAGATCTCACACCACAGCTCGAACTTTTCAGCTGATTCAGGTGTGTGGCTGAGAAGTTTTCGATCACCCATGCAACTACTCCAACCTCATGCCAAGCAACTACCAGCAGCTCACATATCGGCTTTTCAAAAATGATGAGGAAATAAACCTAGGAGTACCTAAGTGGGCCAACTCACTGTCGGCAGACTTCTTCGACACAGGTATAAGGAAGCTGGTGCCACAGTTCACAAAATGGTGACTATGTGGAAAAGTACTTACTGGGAATATAGATATTTTTAGCCTCTAATTAATCACTTTTATCTTTCATGACTTGATTTAACTTTTTACATACTCGGCTAGAATGATTCAAAGACCACTAACGTATAGTTTGTTAAGAGCATGGCCACAATCTTAACTAAACAATCAGTTTTAAGGTACCTCTACTTTAGTTTGGGGGCACCAATTTTTTTCTTTTAGTCAGTTGTATTGAGCGACTCCTTCAAAGATACTTTTTTCAACAGACCCGCTATTATCATCTGGGTGGCCCTGGATACAAATTAATATGTGAACAACAGTTATGAAGTAGCACCTACCCATATGATATTGTGAGTGTGAAATACTGTAAGACATGAAACATGATGAATACAGGCTAATATTTATTTTATTGCACATAAATACATGTGTCCCAAGATTTCAGTCATTATCAAGCTCCACAAGTAATGTCATTTTCACATCACACCTGCCAATGCAAGCAGCACTATGAAACTGTACAACACATATCACTGTGTTTACAGACTGAAATGGTAAAAAATTATGCAAGAGTTCCTTTTATTAGCAAAATAACCAACATCTATGCCAGGGGTAGTACAGGTAATGTGTTCCTAGCACCAGCAAATATCATATGGTTATCACAAAGTTCAAGCCAATGTTTTACGTTACGAGGCACATTTTTAACGAGTCCATTTCCTTGCAATCGAGACCACATCACAATGTCAGCCAGCGTGGGCACGTTACCGGCAACCCACTTTTGGTGCCCAAGAGTTCTGTCCAACTTCTCAATCGTTCGCACACCCTCTTCATTCTCGGAAAAACTTCTGACGTCGGCCGCTTCGAGCCACGAATCGACTACCGTCGAAACCACGGGTCCAGCAGTTTCGTACAAGTGCAACTTAGTCGACTTCGTCTCGAGAAGGCGAGTTAAATATCTAGCTATGTCCGGTTCACCCGATAGTATACACAATTTGTCGTGTTCCTGGACATCCAAGACAGGGAACTTTAAAGAAGTATCCCATATTACAGAAACAGTCGAGTTATTTCCATCACTGGTGCGAATGTTCGAAGAAATTGAAAATTTAAAAGGCTGCTGTAAAAGACGAAGTAGCACAGACACAGCGTACGGCAGACTCGTCGGGTTTGCGTGTATTCTTAACCTCGGAAATACCTGACATTCCATTACGCTTCTCAACCTTTCGATTTCGGAACGCATTTTCTCCAGCTTTCGCATTGCACTTTCCCACCGATATTGAAGAGCACGCAGAGTGCCTTCTGCATCAGGACCATCTCTGTGAGAAGAGAGAAAAGGATTGTGTGGCATGTACAGTTTAAAAAGAGCGCCAAGATTATACAAAAAAAGGCAACCAACATGCACAAGTTAATAAAATGCAAGAAAACAAACAACAATTACAATCATGCACATGGTGACCAATGTACCAAACTGTCGCACACTTTCAAGTTAAAATTAGTATGAAGGACTACAATTAAAATATGTACTTTAATTCAGCAATTTAAATTATGCATGTGCAACATAAACATGATTTTTTCATACATTTCAAAATCATACTTTTATTAAATCCAGATATTAACAAAACAATGTATTTGTATCAAATGCAAAAAATACCTCCCTACTCATTACCATACATAGGTTTTTAACCAAGTCATGTCAATAATGTTTCTTACTCACAAACAAATATAAAAAAGCTGGTGCCCTGGTACAAAAAACAAGTGTTTGCATAGAAAAGTAAAGTAGGTGTGTAGATTTTTTTTAACAGTAATACTTTAATTTTAATGACCGCTTAAGCCCTTATTTTTTAACTGCACCATGTAATAAAAAGAAGCAGATTCAGCTCCGTCAGAAATACACACAAAAGTATTCAGATTACAAAGAGAGAGAAGAGACGGTTAATGAAGATCCAGCATAATTTATTTAGTAACGAAAAAAGACGAATGAGAGGCCTGACCAGCATTGAACATGACAGCTGGGAATTCTGTACTGGACAGGTACTTATTTGGCCTTAGCGAGGAGGATGGTAGGTGGTACGTGATGTTTAACTTCCTACTGACACTAAATTGGTAATTTTCAGGACTATGAACAATGCCCAATTTAATCAACGGAGAAGAATGAGCATTACGAACATCCATAACTTATGCAGGATTTAACCCACAACCCCCGATCTACAATTAGGTATGCCAACCACTAGCCCAGACAGGTAAGCGAGTAGGAGGGGGGAAAAGTTGAACAGTCAGCAGACATGACGGTACACGTGACTGAGTGTTGGATTTTAATGCTTAGTCTTCCTAGTTCTTTTTTGCCACACTATGTTATTTTTTCTTCAGTTGACATGAATGCCTTTGTACCTGACATTCCATTCTGCTGCTAAATGTCAATGTTGTTTCTATTCGTTTACAGACCTTTAAAGTTTTTAACTAAAACAGACTGTATAGTATTACCATTGTTGTATTTGCGGACTACACTGCTCTCAAAAATAATATAAATATAAGGAACGTGGTTAAAATAAATAAAAAAACACATGTAAGAATGGAAAACCAACAATAAAATCCAAGTTCTTAAAAACCATATCTTAAATACAAGCAGCTGAACATGCACAGTATTAAAAAGGAACAACAACAGGATGTCATTATATTTGTGTACCACCCTTCATCACAAACAGCAAACAAATGTTTTAAGAACAAATTTACGTTTGCATAAATTGCTCGTGAATAAGGCCCACTTAAAAACATACATTTAACATCACGATCAATTCGAATGCACCCCCTGAAATTAATTTAATGTCTCGGAACCTGCAAAGCAATAAGTATCGTTCAGTAGCATTTCAAGAGAGATTGGCCGTCTGAAATAAAACCAGTAAGATGGATTTCGCATAGCTTACTCTTAAAGTACAGGATGCATAGTTTTTGTGACAAGGTTTGTAATGGCATTATAGGATTAATTTATATTAAATAAAACATTTTCTAAAAGCAACCTTTTGTAGATTAAAAATAAGACATTCAAATAATTTCAAATTATATAGAATCTTGGGAAGGTTGGCTAGGGCTTGCAGATAAACCATGTTGACAACTATAATTCATGTGGTCCTAAGCACAGAATCAGTTGGAATGTAATGAACCTTTTATATATCAAGTTGCAGTTTCGAACGGGGACAGGAGTCTGCGGTATGCATGCGGCTTCTGGAACGAGGATTTAGCAAGCCAAAAATTTGGTAGCAGTTTAAGTACGGTGAAAGTTCATTCAATTTATATCAATTCCAAAAAAACTTTTCATTTTAGATTTGCTGGGAATCTTTAGAGCAACAACAGCTTATTTGAATGTGTTCACATTAATCATGCAACAAGGCAATGTAGAAAGTTTACAGGTATATTGCATAAATATTTGGCAATACTGGACAAAATTTTATCAACAGGAAATTAATAAATGTGCCTTTAAAACTTGTAACCAAGTAAAACCGTAAGACTAAGCTTAATCAAAAACTTGATAATGCAGAAAGTGTGTGCAAAACTTGTTCAGAGAAGTCTTGCCGATGACCAAACACAGTGGGAAAAACACAGATCTTTTGGAGAGAACTGTACAAAACAACTATTGGACAAGCTGCATCATCGTGACAACTAGATCTTCCAGTATAATCCTCACACTTAACGGCAGAACACACAAGGTGGTACAGTGCCCTGGAAATTTTTATCTAACAGCCAAACTTTCAAGCAGCAGTTTTAACAACCACCTTGGGAACATCCAAAGCAGCGGATCACATGAAAAAGGATGCATATGTTTATGAAAAATGGATTCTCCGTTACTATAATGTTCCATGTCACACAGCAGTTCTACTTCAGTAGCACAATTGAATATTAACATTATAATGAAATCATGAAGTGAAGCCTATTATGACAGGAAACTGGATGTTGTTAGCCTTCNGAAGATGTCACAACTGCTATACATAACAAAGTTTTCTCTGGCATGCTAGTGAAGCCATTTCAACATCGCATAAATAGAATCCATTCAATCACGAAAATTGTAATAAACTCAAAGACAGTTTCACACCCGTGTACTGCAGACTTATATTTCTGTTTATTTCTCATGTTAAGACCAATATTCCACCACAATATTTAAAGACAAAATTTCACACCTTTTCAGATGAACTAGATTGTGTACACAATAAATATCCACTGAATGAAATCTAGTCTGTTGTACAGTGTTATGCATTTATGTAAACGCGACCCATATAATTCGTTCCAGAACATACATTACCCGAATCTCTCGTCACGTGGAATTTCCTTGTCCGAGGTATGTTTGTAAACAAATCTACACCAAAAATTGTTGTAATATAAAAAGTTTATATAAATTACCTANTTACACAGAACATACATACATTGTTTTTACATGACATACATAAAAATACAAAGGCACATTGCAATAACCAAAGTGAAAAAAAAAATGAAAACATTAGTAACAATACATAAATTATATGACAAACAATTCCCAGAAGTGACAAGTCTTTAATACACGCGTATATTTTTCAGACAACAACGGTGTGTGGCTTGACTCGAGCAAATGCTGAATGCAGAAAGACACCTCCAATTTAAGACTGGGCAATTTTCAGAGTTCTTGACATGCAGGACATATTAATGGATAGTTTTACAGTACTGGGGTACCCTTTAGTAGATATTTATAATTTTAACCAATTTAAAGGTGATGCCTTTCTTTAAACATGCAATATGCGAAAATAATCTGTCGATCTTCGAGGCCTGAAGGAGTGTGGCAATCAATAACTGTAAATCAGTAATTTGGAATTCCCTATCTTGGATACTTTTGTTTCAGTCAACCAACACAGGATAGAGCTATACTAGAAAAGAAAACAAACTCTTTGTCCTCTGGTGCAAAAAATGACTTNTATCTATTATATATTATTGTTTATACCCTACTAAACGAAAACAAAATCAGTCTACTTATTTTAGCCAAGAAGTACATACTTTTACTTACTCTGTAAATAGCATCTGCCATTCTTTATGTATTTGTCGTTTTTCATTTCTATTAAATTATATTCCATAAATATTTATTTGTTCTCATCATGCAATTGATAATGTACTATATAGGCAGTGCCTTTATTTTCTAGAAAAACAAAGTTTGCCAGTGCTCTAATAAAAAAAAATGCCTCGGCAACTGTTTACTGGAACGTGTACCAGCTGAAAAAACATCAACATTGATAAAAAAAAGTCCTTATTTGTAATTATTAAGTGAAATATTTTGAATAGTAGTGTTGTGTTGTCAAGTACACTGCTTGGACAAGCATTTAATTATAACCGGACAGAAAAAGCTGAAATTATCTCAAAGCAGATATTATAGTAGACGAACTACAAATTAAAGTCTTACAAAATAAATTTAAATAAGCCAACTATAACATTTCATGTAATGACGAAAAAACACCAATAAACAAATGTATGTGCTGAGCCTTTTACCACATTTATTCATTTATTAACATATCCATTTTCTCTCAGCAAGCTCCTACATCTGCTTAAATACCGACCAGCTGACACGCAAATAAATGTGGTGGCAGGCTTTCTCATGGAGAATACTGAACACAGGACAACAAAGGCAATGTTTTGTTTTGCAAATAAAATAGTTCTGAACATAAAACATATTTAAAAAACATTTATTTGGTTACTTGTCTAGCCGACATATTGGACTGTCTTGAACCATTTGCAGGTTAACCCTGTGTCCCACCAGGTCGCGGATATTATCTAGCTTGTACTTGATCATGGTCGGTCTGAAAAGGAGAACAATATCAAACATCTCTGCTCATAAGCGACCGACAACTCCGATTACAAAAAAGTACAATTCAGTCTTTACCTCTCGAGCGACAAGCCCCACGCTATGACGTTGACATCTTCTGGAAGACCCATCGGAAGCAACATTTCGGGTCTGAACATGCCCGAATTGCCAACCTCCACCCACTTGCCAAGGCCTTCATGGTAACTAAATATTTCCATGCTGGGTTCTGTGTAGGGATTATAGGCCGGTTTGAAACGCAGTTTCTCGATGCCTAGCTTTCTGAAGAATTCATATAAAATACCTAAAAAGAAAATAATTACACTTATACATAATCTTACTCTTTGAGAGAGGAAAAAAAAAAACCTTTATTTAATACATCACCTAGATTTCCTAACTACACTGCTTGACAATTGCTAGGGAACAGCTGACGTTCCACATTCAACGCCTCTCTGCGACTACACAGCTGCTTCAAGCAGCCAACCTGCAGAGGGCACTGGTGCGGAGTTTCTGCCCTCTATATAAATAAACAGCAGTGCCACTCGAGCTGACTGTACATGAGAAATCAACCGGTAGCGTCAAGTTTCAGTGCAATCGCATGGTGCTAAAAATAAATTTGGTTGCAGAGTGGCTAAAATAATCATCTGAGTGATTATTATCATGGACAAGCAGTTGGTCGGCTCGAGGTGGGTGTCACACACATTGCGAGAGTAATGGGTTTGTCAAAAAGTGTGATTTCCAGACTGAAAAAGAACGCTGGAACAACCCTGCTTGTGCATGGTGGTGGGTCAGGGAAGGAGTACAACAGCTGGAGAGCATTGGTATGCAGCCCAGGTAGTGAAAAGGAACAGAACTGCTACTCCTGCACAGTTAGCAGCAGACCTTGCAAGTGCTACAGGCACCCCTGTATTCCCAGAACCATTGCACGTTGACTGAATAGTGTAGGGTTATATGCTCGGAAGCCTGTTAGGTGTGTTCCGTTATCTCCCCGCCATCGCCGTTCCAGATTACAGTGACGTATAGAGCATCATGAATAGGACCATTGGGAGTGGTCGAACGTAATTTTCTCGGACGAATCCCAGTTCAGTGTTATGAGCTATTCTGGGCATCAACTGGTGTGGAGAGAACAGGGAACACGTTACCAAGAACAAAACAACCGTGAAGTTGACAATTATGGTGACCCTGGTGTCATGGTATGGGCGGGTATCATTATTAATTGAAGAACACCGCTGCATGTCTTCACAGGAGGGTTGGTCGCGGGAGACCGGTATTGTACTGAGCTACCGGAGGGTCATGTTCTGTCTTTTCCATGGTACAAAGGTGCTGAGTTTCTGTTCATGGACGACAATGCCAGCCCACTCAGGACTTCTCGAGTTGCTGAGGTAGTGGAGAGGGCATCGGCCGCATGGGATGACCCGCGTATTCCCCATAGAACATGCATGAGATGCTCTCAGAAGACGCATTGCACAGAGAAAACCACTAGACTCTTCAGGATCTTAAAACTGCCTTAAAGGATGAGTGGGCGAACATCACAACAAAACTCCTGAACAGCCTCATGGAGAGTATGCCAAACAGCTGCACATCGTGCATTGCTGCACGAGGTGGTCATACTCCCTACTGACTCCGCCACAGCTGTCAGCATTCATGGGGAGGATACATTTACTGTCATCACACCATGATGCTCTGTACTGGTTTTTGCTTCTTTCCATGATGAAGAATTCCAGCCTTAACATGTCAATAAAGTAGTTACAGTGTCTGCACGTGTATATGGTATGTTTGTCTTCCTGAACCAGAGTCCACAAAAGTTATGACCCAGTATGTCTCTGTTCCCTAGCAATTGTCAAGCAATGTAGCAAGAAAACTACAGTCTCATAACTGTCCTCTGCTACCCTAAACCATTTAAACAATCTTCATCTAACCCAGTGTGGAAGACCCCTACAGTATGTGATATCTTTTGCCTTTTCTTAATTTACTATTGCTTTTCATATTTTGAACACTTCAGTTCTTTAGCAATAGACCCAGCTTCCTTTACTGCAACTGAAGATTCTTACCCTTCCAATTCTGTTTGCATTGTCCACTTCACTGTTTCAGATGTATCAATAAAAATTCCAATAAAATTCTCAACTCTCCTTATTATTCCTTGGTTGAAGTCTGTGGGGTTACATTGCTTGCCCATTGTATAGCCTGTAATATGGTATCGACCACTTCTGAAACTAGTTCCTTTCAATTACAATCGGGATGCAGTACAACTTAAGGTACCTATCTAAATCACATGATTTACCAGACCACTTGCATAGTAAAAAAACCACTCGTGTAGATATTCATACAGAAACCATCACATTACCTATAAGATCTCCCAATGTCATGCCATAGCCAGCTACGACACCTTCTATCTGGTGAAACTCCGCAAGATGTGTGGCATCCAAAGTTTCGTTCCTGAAGACACGATCGATGCTGAAGTATTTGACTGGTCGAAAACCCTGAAAATAATTGCAAAATACAGCGACTTGTTTAACAGGGTGTTTATGACTATTTAAAATTCAATTTCTGGGCACCTCTGCTATTTCATTTAAAATAGTGCCTCCCCTCCACCTTTTCCCATGCATGACTCAGTACCCTCTATGTTGTCACCTTTCTTTGCAATCATCATGTATTATTTAACAAGTACTCCTAATTCTGTATATTACAAAAAAGAAGAAAAATTACAAATGCATACTTTAAACAGCATGAGCATTTTCATGGAAAAAAAAATGTGCTACATTTCTAGCTTGCAAGAAATAATGTTGGTTAAGCGATTCTCAAAACATAAATTGATACACTTGCAAAAACTAGCCTAACACTCGTACTGCCCCACTGCATTACTGGTTAGGGTGGTGCGAAAAATTTCAAATTTACATTTTCGATTCGCTATACCGCGGAAAAGTTGCCTTAGGTGAATACTAGACTAACAAAAAAAACATTATCAAAATCGGACAATATCTTCCGATCGCGCAAAACGCCGAAAGTTTTAAAAAAAATGACGAATTTGACAGTTTTTTCGTATTTTGTTTTTTATTTGGGGTTTGTATTTTTTTAGTGCTATAGTGCTAAAACGTTAGTACTAGTATTGAATAGCCTGCAAAAAAAATATCNTTAGGCTAGTATACACCTAAGGCAACTTTTCCGCGGTATAGCGAATCGAAAATGTAAATTTGAAATTTTTCGCACCACCCTATTACTGGTGGCCATCTGAATCCAATGTTTCATTGCATAGACCATTAACATGATAATCCTCAGCGCACCGCCCACGACGTTATTTTACAAAAGAGTTCCATACATTTGCTTTTAACCCGAGTTAGTTTAACTTCCTGTCCGTTGGAACGTAAACACAAACATACCGGTAGATCCAGAGCGATTGCAGTCTGCAAACCACGATTTAAATTTTCTTTTCTTTAATAATCACCTTACCTAATATAATCTAACCGAACTAACCTACAAATCAAGTATTGCACTTACAATTTTTTTATTTCTATAAAAAGTCATCCATTATAACTAAATTAATTTTCATGGATGCTCTGTATCTAATGAATCCTGTAAACACAAAACATGGTGACATTCAGTGAAGAAAGGTTGGTAGTTACAGCAGCAGCCTTGAGACTAAAATTACCTTCTGTGGACTAATCAGAGAGTCTTTGGCCATCAGTGTCGCCGATTGGTTGTCTTATACAATAATCCTCCAACTCAATAGGAACTTTTCTTTTGAAAATTGCAGAGCAATCGCTTGAGAAATTCCTTAAACTACTAGCAAATACCATTATCTCATGAAACTCTTCAATAATCTTGTCGTGGGAGGTGGCCATTATTGTACAGACATAATAAAAAAGTTACAACTCTGTTATACACTTTCTCGCACACGGGAGCATTAATAACACATCTGTAGCATGTACGCGTCTTTTTTATTACCTGTCACTGTCCATTTAATGTTAGCAGATGATCTCTTCATATACAGTGAATATGTATGTTAGCATTAACGGCTTTCATTTTGCACAAAAGTCAATGTGGCTTAAATGGAAGTTGAGAAGACAGAAGTTCCATAGCATCTGATACATACATTACCAATTATTGGGTTCTTGTATTGTTAAGAATGAAACCTAGTATGACAAACTATTTTGATACAACCAAGGACTGACCCTGGGCTAGCCATATGACAGCTGAGGACACTACTTATTGTACTGATCCAGTTTTCGGTTTTAAAACAACAGTTTATGTACTGTGGACACAAGCCTTCACTACTAACTGCCTCGTAAAAAATTATTTTCACCATTTTTTCTTACTCGTATAGTCAAAAACTACCCAAACTATGTTGAAAGTACAACATACTCCTGAATTTCTTGGCACTCAAACTGATTTCTTAAAATTGACTTTTTCTAGTGATACTTGTTACAGATCAAATATTTACCCAAGTGTAGCAAAATTAGTTTTTACAAAGGTAATATTCTGGATAAATGTAAAAATGTCACAAGAATGTAAAATGAAGGTAGGGTACAACTACTCATCATGTTTATCTTCAAACCTGTTGTAGTCTTGTTAATTTTCCAAGAGCTGCTTAACATATCATCCGTTTTCTTTAACATTCAAGAACATGGATGACGTTTAAATTTATTACGTTTTCGTTATTCTGAACAGTCTCACCTCCAATGCCAGCTGGTACAGCATCCTTGCGCTCACGGCCGTAGTGTGAGTTCGTAGGATGTTTTTGCGGGCCTCCTCGATCTTCCAGTTGTAACCGTACCCTTGGGAACCGAAACCTCCTGTGCTGTGAACCTTTTTGACACGGTTCAGATAATCATTCGGAAAATCAGTTGCAAGCTGAGGATCTAGAACAGAACATAAAACTTCATCACTGCTAAACTAGAATCACAGTGACAAAACTGAATGATATTTACATGATGTGGNGCTGTGTATATGCATACCACCCAGTCATTTTTTTCGTCCAAACACTTTCATTTATTATAGTACAAAGAAATTAACAAGTGCTTTAACTGGTAACATTCCACCCTATGTAAAATCAATCGCCGGCGATCAATGACTCAAGCCTAGATTTGGCAGTGGATTTTGTTTTCAAGGTCATTTATTAGTTCTGCATTCTTGCCAACAGAGGTCAGAACCATCCACACTACAAATAGAATCCAGAATGAAGTGGACTGATTTTTGTATTGTTTGAAAAGAAACTGAATTCCTTTGTTGTTCAAAAGTAAACAAAGGAACAGATAGAGTAGCAGTGTGTTTGAACTATGATCAAAGTGTTGCTTATTTGACAGAACATTGTGATTGTTTTGAATATGGTGAAGCATCTGGAAGTGATTATAAACAATAGGGAATGTTTAGTCACCAACTGATAATAATAGGTGGGAAGGAAAACACAAAAATTTGGTAAGTATACATTGCAAGTTGGTGCCATTACAATATATATGGTTGGAGTCTACTGGTGACCTACATACAGTAACAAAATATTTTTTGGGCGATGCAGTTTTTAATACTTGTCATTCATACTTTTGAATGACATTCTAGAAGCATGGTATATGAAAATTAATTTGTTTAATTATCCCCCTCCCCCAAAAATGAAATTTTAGAATTATCCCCCTCCCCCCAAAAAATGAAATTTTAGAATTAACAATATTTTGTTTTGCATTTTTTTTTGTTCTTGTTTTTTTTTAAATTTGTCATTGATTTACATAAGCATAAATTAAAATTGAGTATCATATAAATGAAGCAATTACCTTTATAATGGTATACAACACTTGTATATTATGATAATTTTTAATAGTTTTAAATAATGAATATAAATACGTTGCAAATATAGTAAAAGATGGAGTGGAGTGTAACCAGTTAAACCAAGTTGTTGTTAGCTAACTTCTGTGTTGAATCTGAAGTACGGTACACATNAAATGAGAAAAAACATGCATGTCAACCTTGCCAGGACAGGTTGTTAACACAGGGGACTCCAGATCGGAAGCAATGGGTTCGATTCCCATGTACGGTGTAGATGTTTGTGACTGTCCACTCATCTCCATTGCAAATATAATTAATGGTGGCCTTTGTGAACAGACCAAATTGATGTTGGTACGATGTCTTCGTATAAAGTATTTTTAGAGGCACCCTCAAAGTACACTGAAATGAGATTACAAGATTTGATTGTACATACATATCAACACTATTGTTTCAATATGGTACATAAAAGCCACAGAAAAAAAAAAAAAAAAAAAAAAGTGAAAGATCAAAATAACTATGTCTGCTTTGTTTTTATACAGCTTTGAAGTTCAGGGCACTGATTTTACAT
Organism: Machilis hrabei; assembly: GCA_003456935.1. Classification (NCBI taxonomy): domain Eukaryota; kingdom Metazoa; phylum Arthropoda; class Insecta; order Archaeognatha; family Machilidae; genus Machilis; species Machilis hrabei. The sequence goes on along the minus strand of KZ871453.1, from coordinate 25,663 downwards.
TTCTATATCCTGAACAACAGCTGGACTATAGGCAGACTTTCACTGGAATATTTCAAAACAAGTACCCCCAATGTCAAGGTTAGAAAGAACTGCTTGAAACAAGATTACCCACCCACAAGAAATACATGCTTGCTGCAGTGAATGTAATTTTAATTTATTGGTACTTAGTTTCAACAACTGTCTTCCCTAGACCATTCAGATACAAGGAATGGGAAACGAAATATCTTTGGGAGCATTTATACATTCAGTCATAACGCTTTCAATTACAAAGGCCGTGTGATAGATGTGGTCAACATCGGTGATGAGCTAAAACCTTGTTTGACATACACAGCATTAAATACACTTATTTCAAATAAAGTAATTTCTTGGTCTATATGACCATTAATTTTTATGGTTTTTAGCATTTTGTAGAATATCAGATAATGTATGTCACTTTACTGTTATGCATTTGCATATCGTATACATTAATTCACATAAATATGACACACAAAACAGTTAATTTAACTGAAGAATTAATCATGCACATGAGAAATTTCATGTCTTTCCTGAAGTTGTGTAGCTTAGCACTTATCATTAACTCCATAGTTCGCTCATACAGTTTTCTCAGAAATGCAGTAAACTAAGGCCACCAAAATAATTTATACAACCACAGTGTCATTATGCATCGAACCACGTAAACAACGTGCGCGTTGTTTTTCTTTTTAGTCAAATTACAAATTCCAGGTACAGGTTTCCCGGTTAATACAATATCACAATTTTCGCTACACCGTAAAGTTCTAAAATAATTTGTCAAAACTCAAATTGAGAACCACTTGATAAACTAACAGAAAATTAAAGATAGTTGGTTACCCTCCATTTGTGAATAAACAACAAACACTGAACACAGACCGCTTTTCCCTTAACTTTCAGAAGCACAAGCAATCCTCCAACTGCTTCCCAACCCCATCAAATCTTCCTTTCTCACCACCCCTAAAAGTGACAAGTGAGTCGTCTGTTGAAGACCACTCATTCCACTTTCCCACCATCACTCGCGTAAGCAGATCACGATTTGCTTGGCTGTGGTTCATGAGAAAGAGAAGAAAGCATGGATATTTGAATGCGCAAAACAACCCGCATTTGAACTCTTTTACGACTGCAAATAATTCATCCTTCTTGTTGTAATAGATTTTCACATTTCCAAATAATTTTGGACAAGCAATGCTTCCCTTGCTTATGTGAAGCATTCGCCACTATTCACTGTGTCTATATGATGTAGATGTATACATTTCCTAATATATACTGGACCACATCTTGCAGTGTGATAAACATTGCTGAATCTTCTCTTTTTAGATGATTTTAGTGAACAGTAAATGACAAGATTTCTCCAAAATCACCAAGCTGCTCCTAAAATTCACAAAGTCAACCCCCACCCCCAAACAGAACATACCTGACACAAAGAACGTGTCCTGTGCATCACGAGCCGGATGCTGTTGGGGCTGAAACAACGCATCAAAATTCCAGAAAGAACTTTCGACGTAGTTGTTAGTCGGCATCTCCGTGAATCTAGAATTTCAAAATCCACGTGAATGTAGCACGACAAAAGAATGCAATTCTGTTTTTAACGTGACCAAACAACTATTACCCCATTTCCAGAAAGATATCACGGAATTCGGTCCTAACTTTGAGCAGCGGATGTAGATGTCCGCTGGCCGGAGGAGTGCCGAGCGCATCAAAGTTGTACGGTTTGAACTGCTTCTCCTTCCACGACCCGGTTGCGATCATTTCTGGCGTAAGGTCCGTATTCTGCTTGACGATCGATCCTCCAAATGCCTTTCCACGTGTGATATAGTAACTTTTCACCACCCTAAATAACACACAGAAAATGTACAATTATAATGAATTAAATTAAATGCATGCCACTTTAGTTTATGTGCCACACCATTCAAACAATTTGACTTCTCACAATTTTTTGAACGACTTAGATTTTTCTGTTTGCAAATACTCCCTTCACACATACATACAATGATCATACACTAAAAAAAACTCTGTACATCAAATCTGCAATACCGTCCACAAGATGACTACTGGCCTCACTGCAATTTTTCGAAGACCTTTATATTTGTTTTATAGGTAGACAGAGAACTATACACTTGAGAATTAGAAAACAATGTTGTAGCAACAGAATTACAAAAAAAAGTAACTTAAGAGTTTAGAATTCAGAAGTTGTGTTTAACTAAATGCAAAACAGAGTGAATACTTTTATGCAAAGTATGTTCCTCTTTCTACTTGCAGTTACTGTCTCCCTATCACTTTCCCCTCCATCAATACAAAACTATTTCTTGTTCATTTTTAACAAAATGCTAAAATTGTTGGAGTTATGCTTAAGATCTTCAGGTATCATTGTAATATGAGCATGAATATGATGCAAACATAATTACTTTATTATTACCAAAACTTTTGTTTAAATAATACATTTCCTATGTGAAAGAAAAACAGCCTGATGCTTTTCCATCATTTCTGACAAGAAACTGATGTAACTGGAATGTGAGAAGACCCATAAACTCTTACATTACTGACAATCAAATTAAAGGTCATTTTATAATAGTGTACACGAAGTACCTCATATGTTAACAACAGAAAAATACAACCTGTTTAACATTGAAGCGGCACTAACTTTTTTTTTTATGATAAGCAACTCACGAAAGGGTGTAACCTGTAATGCAAAAGCACCGTGAGTGCCAAAAGAAAGAAAACACAGAACTACGAAGAAAGCAAGTATTTATGAACCTT
>KZ871453.1:0-10171 GCA_003456935.1 Machilis hrabei | reverse complement strand
TTGGTGCGTTGCCAAAGACTCGCGGTGCCCGTTACGGGATTTCCTCTGTCCTTTCGCTGCAACACTGGTTAACCATTAACTACGCCGACTGTACAGATACAACAACACGAGACAGACAAATGAAAACATGCTAAAAAGTAAAGAAAAGAAAAGCCTGTCATAGAGTAAAACCAGATAAANTAAAGACAGTATAGATACAACAATACTAGACAGACAGATGAAAACCTACTAAAAAGTAAATAGTAATAAAAGACACGCCACAGACTAATATCAGATAAAGTATGGATAGTACAGATACAACAACATGAGACAGACAAATGGAAAACATACTAAAAGTAATGACTGACATGCCACAAGTAAAACTAAACAAAGTATGGACAATGCATTATATCTATGTCAGCACAAAACTACACACACACCCTATCAACTTAAAAGATTAGTTGGTTATAATGACTTGAATGAATGAATGTGTTGTTTGTGTTTTAATGTTGGGCGGTATTGTCAGTTATGAATTCTTGTATTGTGTAAAAGGATTTTTTGACAAGATACTTTTTTAATATTCTTTTAAAATGTGATTGTGTGTTCTGTTTTATTTGATTACGCAGTAAATTAAAACATTTTTAATCCTGTATAGTTGGGGCCCTTTTGTGTTAGTGTTAGATTATGATAAGGAACATGAACATTTTGTTGTGATCTGGTATTGTATGAATGAATCTGGTTATTGGTGATCAGGGAATCATTATTTTGTTTAATGAAACATAGTAGATCGTATAAATATTGTCCAGGGAGGGTTAATATGTTGTGTTTAATAAATGATGGTTTGCATGATTCACGACTGTGTATGTTGTCTATTAATCTCACTGTACGTTTTTATAGCTTAAAGATGATTTGGCTATCTGTACTATTTCCCCAGAACATGATACTGTAGAACATTATGGAATGAAAGTTTGAGAGGTATATTAGTTTTGTTGTTTGTATATTGGATATGGCTCTGATTGAGAATATGGTTGAACTAAGTTTTTTGCTGATTATACTGATATGTATTTTCCAGTTTAATTTTGCGTCTATATGTATGCCTAAAAATTTAAGATGTTCTGGTTGTTCTATGTATGTATTGTTATACATTATGTTTAGATTTTCATTTATGGTTTTGTATGTTGAAAATTCAATTAGATATGTTTTATTTTTGTTTAGTTGTAGTTGATTATTATTAAACCAGTTTTCCAATTCGTTCATAGTGGTTATAATTTTACGTAATATTGTGTTGTGTTCATATTCTGTTATTATGGTATTGGTGTCATCTGCGAATAGTGTTAGATTAGCCATTTTTTATTTTATTTTATTTTATTTGGTAAGTCATTAATATATATAATACGAATAACATGGAACCCAAGACTGACCCCTGCGGTACTCCAGCTGTGACTATTGTTTGATCTGAGAGATCTTTAGTTGAGCAAGTGTTGTTATAAAATGTGATTTCAAATATCTAGTGTCTTTTGGTGATGTATGATTTGAATAGATCATATGCAATACCTCTAATTCCGTAATAATGACATTTCATGAGCAAAATGGAATGGTTGACACTGTCGAAAGTTTTTGAGAGGTCACAGAATAATCCTACAGTTATGTGTCTTTTGTCAAGTTGTGTAATATATCATGGATAAAATTGTAGGTTGCATGTTTTGTATAGAGAGAATATAGTGTTAAAATTCCTGATTCTACAAAAGCATTTCTACATGATTCCCTTTGTTTTAGCTGAAATATATATCTTAATGCTTTCTTTTGCAGAACAAACACTCTATTAGTTAAAGATTTACATGAAGTGCCCCATACAACAATACCATATTCTATCTATGAATAGATTAAACCAAAATATATAATAAGCGTTGTGTCAAAATTGGTTATATTTTATAGACTTATGAGAATAAATAATCCAGAACAGATTTTTCTCTATGTGTACATTCCAATTTAAATGTTTATCCAAATATATTCCCAGAAATTTTATGTTTTCCTTTATCCATATTTCTTTATTGTATTGTCAAATAATAGATTAGTATTTTTTCACCCGTTTTTTACTAATACTCGTAAATTCTAAATAATAAGTTTTTGATATGTTAATGATTAAGTTGTTATTGTAGAGGTACTTGTATAATCTCGTGTAATGTCCGTTGGTCTTTGTTTCTAACATGTCAAGTGTATTTTCCAAGGGAATTAAAGAAATATCATCTGCATACATAACTATACTGCGATCAATATTAGTTGACAAATCATTAATGTAAAAGAGGAAAGTAGAAGACCCAATATGGAACCCTGGGGGTACACCATGTTCTACTTCCTGTAGTTTAGAACTATGTAATCTATAATTATTTTTGTGTATTTGGTGTGCAGTATAGCTTGTATATAATATTGCTTTGAAAATAATGTTATTTTAGTTTGCTTGGTGTACAGAAAATAACTGTCACCGTTGTTAAATGTAACATTAAATTTTATTACAACTCAATTTACGGGTTTCTGCATTCATTCGACAAATATCTATAGATTGGTTTATAGTTAATCGATTCTGTTAATCTATTTGTTGTAGTTTCATTGAACTGCAGACATCGCTCATCTTCCAAAACAATCAGCATTACAAGATATATATGGTTTCAAAATGACCGCCATAGTATGAATGCTGGAATGCATAGACGGATATTTTAGAATATTACCAATTTTATTCACCTGTCGATTTTACTAGGTTAACATTAGGCCTAACCAACGTCATTCTTTGGGGTTTAAAGACACTCGTTCATCTTAGAAGATTAGCCTATAGCGTATTCATTTACTGAATCAGAAAACAACTTGCACTAACCAAAACCTTTCAAACGTTATTTATGACGTTCAAGTCCTATGACATTTCCCTAGATTAGAGAAAAGCGTTCTTGTAACACTTGTAGAAGCGTAATCTAAACAAAACCATGCAAAGCGAGCCCGGCTTAGCATGCTAATAGTTGTGTTCCCGCCCGGTACACCATCACCAAATTAGAAGTGGTGGCCATCATTTATATTGAAATATCTATGTGTTAAAAATAATATGCAGCTAAGTTTTTTTTAGAATACTGAATATTGAATGAAGAATTTTATTTTATTTGACTTATAGAGTTCTGATAAAATTATTATGTTTGTTACTTACTACTGCATTTTTTTGTTATTATGAAAATGTTAAATTATAGTTTAAAGGGACTTTGCTATTACTAGGATGAGTAGGTGAGGCTATATCCAACATGGGTATAATTCCTTTCCAATGCGCAAATGCCTGTCCAATCGAGCTGGCCTGGCATGAATCAGAAAGAGAAAGCCCCAGTCTGACCAGGGCCCACGCTGGGCTGCAGGCCCACTGAAAAGACTGATTATAAACTTTCTATCAATCCAGCAAATATAATTAAATTCTAGTTTTGGGACTGATATGGCCAATTCTAACATTTCAAGTAAAATGTTAAAAATAAGAACTGACATAAAAAAATTAACAATAATCTATGTTATTCCAACGATTCATACGCGTAGTGGCCATTTTGTTTCAAGGTGGCAAAAAAGTAGTGTCAATGAACTTGCTGTGTCTCTTAATCCTCTCTAATAATGTGAAGTAACGTACGTCACTGTGTCAATGTAGTCAAATTCTATATTTTAACAGAGTCATCTTTTCGTCTTTTTTTTGGTTTTGATAAAGAAGCACCAACATTGAAACCAACATGGTCGTAGTAACTACTTACGTAAACAAAACGCATTTCAATTCCAGTTTCAAGAAAGCTAAAGACGCTTGAATTTTAATCTCGATACCTGCTGAGGACACCCGCTGCTTGCAGAAATTGTATAATTAAAATGTTGCACTACGTTCCAAAATTTGCAGCAAAAACTGTACAACTTTACTTCTCGTGTCCAAGCGCCTTAATTAGCAGGATCGGACATCGAACTGAACTAACTCGCCAGAGAAGATAAATAGAAGATTGAAGATGTTTTTTGCCACTTGCAGCTGATGACCTGGGATGATTAATTTAATGCCCTTGAGTATCTTGGATAGTGATCGGCGCAATTGTTGTTTTTAAATATCAATGTCGGCGAAGCACTATCCAAGGAAAACAAGGTCATCATCAACTATTTTTCCACAATCAGTTCGATGGCAGTTTTCAGGAGTCCAAAGAGATTTCAAGGTTTGAGTGTATTTCGATTCCAAAAGCATGTATATTTTGTCAACTTCAGATTGTGACAATGATGGAATCCAGCCTTCCGGGCTTATTCGCAATTTCAAGAGCTTAACTGTATTCCCGCTTACAGTTGAGGAAATACTTTGGGTTTTGTGGATTGTGATCGCTGTCTTTGTGCTCTTAATATCAATAATGGCGATACACTTTCTACAAAATACAAGGTCATCACATCACTATCGTTTAAAGTGAACTATTTATTCAGATCCAGTTATAGTCGCACTTTCAGAAAGAATATTGTGAAAAGGACTATTCTGAAAGTAGTCCATTAAGGATATAAATTTGGTTATATCCTATTATTTGAACCTCTAAACTGTATGGTTGAATGTGTACATTATTCTCCACTGAGATGTATAACGTGTCTATTAATTGTATCAATATAAAATATAGGTTTTAAGTATATTGAATTTAAAATATGTACTCTTGTTTCTTAGACGTAGGTATTACAAAATGTATTACATTATTTTACATTCCTTCGAGAACCGTAACCATTTAATAATAAATTCCACACATAAGTTGGATTATACTGAAACTCGTGCTGTAGAAAAGGATATGTCTTTAAAACTTCAGTTGGTGCAAAGCACTTAATGTGTTACAATATTTACAAGGGAACATTGGTATGGGATACTAACCGATGATGTTAAAAATTATATACGGTGTAGTAATAAACTACTGGATTAATATGGTCATTGAAGTAAGGTTCAATACTTCGCCATTCAAAATGTCTGGTCGAATGAAGTTCGGCCCGTGCAACTCTTTTATTGTATAAACCGTTCGGGTACACTAATTGTAAGAGTAGAAGGCGTAACTATTCTACAATAATATATTAAACATATTTAATATTGTCTTATATTGCATTTTTTTGTTACGAATTTGGTGTTTGTTTATTTATTAATTTTATATGTATACAAAAACATTATATTGGGGTGATACAGTGAAATACTGTACGCCCTAAATAACAAAACCATTTTCTTTTCACATTCTAGAAAATCGCAAGGCCAAAGGCAAATCATCACTTAAAATTGGACAATAATTATCATAAAAACACATAAAACAGAAGTATTGTCTGCACCACGCGCAACAGGCAAAGGACGGCTTGCTACATGGGCAATGTAAGACAATATTAAATTTGTTTAATATATTATTGTAGAATATCATTTTGTTTCAAAATGTTTTTTCGGATTTTTATAATAAATAAAATTATATATTTGTTTTTTGCTTTAAACTTAAAATAAACCTGGATGCACGGGGAATCGAAAGCGAGTCGTCGTCACGCTGGTAAACTTTCAGCATACCATTAGGTTACGCCTTCAATTCGTGCAACGGTGCATCCGAACGATTTATACGATATACGAGTTGCACGCACCGAAATTCATGGGGCCAAACTTTCTGAATGGCGAAGTATCGGACCCTACTTCAATGGCCGAATTAATCTATTTGTTTATTACTACCGTACACCGTATATAATTTTTAACATTAACGGTTAGTATCCCATGCCAAAGTTCCCTTGTTAGTAATCTTGACGCAATCCAAATTTATCACATTATCTACGTAAATGAGCCTGCGGTCTTGTGTTCAACCCTTGTTAAGAATGATATTTTCTCAGTTAAGGGCGCACACCTGTTTGTTTTTTTATAGATATACTCGTGCATACCAAAATAAGCGTGAAACGAACTTCGAATTTCCGACTTTTTCGTAAAAGAGGCCAAAATATCCGTACATATTTTTGTCTTACAGTATTTTGCCTCTTTTTTAAACCATCCTGTTAAAATTAAATGATTATTTACAACACTGTGTAAGTATAATGTATATAATGTTAGACATAATAATTACGGTTCCATGTATCATCGCTAACATTCCTGTTGCTTTGGGCTTTCAAAAGTGTGTAGTGTAAGTTCTGTTCGGAGAAATGCATAGTTTAAAAAGTAGGATTGAACATCGAACTTAACGAACTCGTCGAAGAAGATAAATAGAGGCTAGACGATGAGTCTTGCCACTTGCAGCTGATGACCTATGAACAATAATCTAACGCCCTTGAGTTTCTTGGATGGTGATCGGTGCAATTGTTGTTTTAAAATATCAATGTCAGCGACCACTATTCAAGGAAAACAAGGTCATTATCAACTGTTTTTTCCACATGCAGTTAGATGGCAGTTTACAGAAGTCACAAGAAGATTTCAAGGCTGGCAGCAGTCACATACGGTTTGCCGCTTAGACGTGCTACAACATCATTGTCAGAAGTGTATATTTTTTATTTTAGTGTTAGAGTTTGACATAATATAAATATTCTAAACTTCATGTTGTTTTTTTAGATAGTAACATTTTATTGTAATTACTCAGTGTTTCTAGTAACTTCAGGTGTACATGACTTTACATATAATTATGAACAGTTTTACTTCTCCACTGTGTTGGTTGTAAAAGAGAAGATTTTTCACAGTCCCAAGAAAATGAAACAACACAAAGTGACTTCAGCATGTGGAAATTCTTTCACGATGGAATATTACTGCTTTATTATCACACATACGTTGCAGTTTACGTCTGAGGAACAGTCAATATCCACTTTTTATCAAATGTTTAAGATAAATAATTTTGAGATGGTTTTATTCATTATTTAAAAAATTATAAAATGCTATTAATTGTTCATGCAGTGTGTTTCAAAATATATCTTTTTTCTACGTACTTTACTAACTTAGGTAAATGGTAGAACAAGATCGTAAATGTTAAGATTGCCTTCTATAGTTTTCCTGAAAAATTATTTTCAGACATGATTAAAGAAGTAGTGTACACAAGTGTTTCTTACATGCCAAACATTGTTGAGGATATTCCTGCAAGATTTTAACTGTTTCTCACATACGAGGGAAATTTTGTATAAAAAGAGGGAACGTTTATTTTTGTGAGAGGGAAAAAGGAAAATTTTGGTGACAAGGTAGGGAAATTTCACTCTGAAGCTGTGATAACAATGTTAAAGCTGTATGGAGTTATGAGCCATCCGTACGTAAATGTTTGAATATAATTATAAAGAATGCTAAGGCATATAGCATATAAAAAAAAATACATTTTTTTGAACATCAAATTATCAACAAGCTATTATATTAATTACGACATTTATTTGTTAAACAACTGTGGGCAGTGATATCTGTGAGTCGAGATGGAAATTACGTTCATACTGCTCAACTAACAGATTAGGTACGATGTCTTTTGTTAATTATTCACGCAAAGGCTAATTTGAAACATTAATTAGCTTGTATGATATACGATACATACTTTTATACATCTTATATATTAAAACGTAAAATTTAGACCAATTTGTTTATCAATTAACCTGTTCTATGATATAACCTTACGTACTCCAAGCTGTAATAGTTACATAACATTAAGAGGCTCCATTCTAAAGTTTGAACATTTCTCCATTTGCATTTCATAAATACATATTTTTAAAAGAGACTAAATGTCTTTTCGTAATGGTTAATTACTAGTCTATCACGTATGATTAATGTATGTGAAAAATACGTATTTCAACGGTCATTATACCGTTAGAGGGATAGCAATCTTTAATTATACCTCTGTATCTAGAATTTGTACATAGAACCTTATATGTATTCCGTGTGTAAAAAGTAGGGGTGGGGCGAACCCTAGCTTTTACATCCGAACCGAACTTACCAAAAAATTCGACTTTCGAAACCGAACCGAACCCTTGGGGTTCGGTTCGACAAACTAACCTTCGACCCACCACTAACAAAAAGTTCCTTTGTAAAATTTTAAAATTTGAAGCCGGGTTCGCAAAAGTTCGCGAACCCGAACCAAACTTACCAAAAAGTTCGATTTCGAACCCGAAAGGAGTTGCTTCAACAGTATTCTGCAGGCACTCGAGAACAACAGAAGAGAGTTATTATTTAAAATAGAAGTACTATGATTTTGAAACCTCACGTCAAATACAAACCGAATGCAATTATTAAAACAGCGATCACGTTTGTATGTGTGAAAGCATTTTTAAACATGCATTGTAAAATAGGCTGCAGTACACTAGTTAAATATTGGAAGGAGAAGTCTATTGAAGAGAAGGAGTTTAGTTTTAGTGGAAAAATACTTTTGAAAACGGAGGAGAGGAAATCATTTTGAGCTCATTTTTTTAATATGTTCACTCCTCGACGGATGGAGTCAATGATAACAACCGCATCACGAACTGAGTTAAAGAACGAATTAAAGAAACACATGAACTAAAATTCAGACTCGGACAGCTTAAAGGTAAGTCGGCCCCGGTAGCCTAGTGGTTAGACCCGTGGCATTGCATGCCGGAGGTCCCAGGTTGGATTCCTGACTAGGGCATGGGTGTCTTGCTTGCGATGTCCTAAGTGTATGCATTTGTGTTGGCATACATCCGAGCACTCACTTGTGTTGTCTTAAATGTGTGCACGTAATGTCGGAATAAAAAGTGGCCATAAATTTTAGTTAATAAAGCACCGGAAGTAATGCCATACGGCAGTTCCCGGTGCATAAACCTAACAAAAAAAAAGCTTAGAGATAAGGCACCTGATCGTCAAGCAGGAAATTCTGGGTTCGAATCCTACTCCTCACCTGCCTGTCTAACTTTTTTTCAGCTCTCAGTTCAACTGATACGAAGACTGTCGATTTTACGGTTAACGGTTGACTCCACCGATTTGGTGTTAACTTTTTTCTAACAGTGACATTTACCTAAAAATATTCGTTATTCAGTTAAAAGGGATGTTTTTACGGTACTTTTAACTTTTTATTTTTCTCAGTGTGTGATTGTAATTCTACATTTTGTAAAGCAATGTGTAAAATGACATATATTTAATGGAAACGCATTACCCAATAGGTTGTAGTCGATCCAGTACGAGGAATAGATTTTGCTGATGAAACTTTGTGTTACAAATAGATGGTTTTCTTTGTAGACGAACCAATAGTAATAGGGCTTGGTATCCAGTACAGCACATTGTGAGTAACCTTATTATTTATTTGAAAAATACATTTTGTATGTACTTTAATTGCCTTGTTTATTTGCAGCGGTTAATCCTACGAGTCTGCCAAATGTCATTATCAAGTTTCGATGATTTCGATATCTTTGATTTTGCATTGTGAGAACACTCAATATGGATATATTTTTGAAATAAGAAATATTCGAAACTTGATATCAATATTTGTAGAAATACGACATTTTCGAAACGCAGTATCGAAATTTATCTAAATTCGAAAGCATCAACACTCGATATCGAGTACAACTCATCTTTAGTGGGAATCGAACCCACGATTTCTGGTACGAGAGTCGGTTGACTGGCACACTAATCTACCACGTTCTGGTGTAATACGTTGCCTTCTTTTAAAAACATTGCTTTTTAAAAAATAACTATTTCACAAATTTCATAGCTGCATCACACAGTAGAAGCGCACAGTTAGTTTGAACTTTTTTGCTCTAAGCCGCAAGCCGACAGGTTGGCTTAATGGTAGAGTGCTCGCCTCCTGATCGGGTGGTCCCTTGTTCAAATCCCAGGGCTGACTCCTAGCCCTGAGTATAAAGGGTTATCCTACGAGTCTGCCTGTGAAGCACTCCACAATAAGGTATGATCGTAGGTATCTTCCGGGAGGGACGCTAAAAGTGGGGCCCATCGATAAGTGTTCGATGTAAACGAACCCATCACAGCCTATGTGTCGTCTCAGTGGCAAAATTGAATCACCCTGAAGCGTCGTTACGACGCGGATGTGGTCTCCATTAGACCATCGCAGTCGGTTCCGTAAACTAAAAATTACGAAAGCCGCAATCTCATCCACTTAAACGGACCTGACTGCAAAGGTTATGGCCCAGATGCATACCATTAGTGCTTTACGAATCACTTTTGGAAGCTGCTACAATGATAGTAAAGGTATAGAGAAACTAAATATGCTCTGAGAATTGACCACCGATATGCAGCATTCGGATT
>KZ871452.1:25574-52889 GCA_003456935.1 Machilis hrabei | reverse complement strand
AGAATTCATTCAAACGTTAAATCTAACTGTGGTTAGTGAACTTTTGGTGTAAACTGTACTTTATGTAAACACGCATACGGGCAACATTGAGAGCTTGCTCAACACGTCATTCAGCATTCGCCACTGAACCCTACGATTGGAAGCAAGTTTGTTCACAGCTGTTGTGAGGAAGTTAAAGTATTAACATCAGTTGAAATTAACATTCATTGTTAAACGAGCAAAACATTAATTATCCAGAGCCATCTTCAAATGTCGATAATATGTATATTAAAACAGGAAAACAAGTATTAAAAAAATTAAAGAATCAGTGGGGATTGAACCTGGGCCAACAGATGACAGTCAAGGGTCTTACCACGGAGCCATCAAGAGCAGTTGTTGAAAGCGTTATCTAATGAGTATATGTGCGTATATGTGCGACTCAGAATAATTACTTATTATTTTTTAATTAAAACGGGAGCCCATTCAATAAAACGCCGGTACACGTATATGTTCTTTTGGGCCCTAGAACCCCTAAAAAAATTTACAGCAAAATCGGTTAGTCAAGAACTGTAGTCTCTCCTTGTAAGACAGAACAGCAAAACAATGCTTCAGTTTCTATCTACAAAACAGTTAAAAAGAAATGCAGTGTTCATTTATTTTCATTGGATTAAAAAGCATGTTTACGTCTCGTAGATATTAAGAAAAATACTTGTGAAACCACGAAGTTAGATTTGCATGTGAAGAAATACAGAAGCATTTCCGTTACAGCCATATTAAATGTAGCAGATCTGTTTCTTGTTTGCCTCATATCACACACCCCTTATTATGTATCTAATAACTTGGGGAGTGCCAGGTTGAAATGTTGGAGTTATAGTTCAGAATAATTACTTATTATTTTTTAATTAAAATGGGAGCCCATTCAATAAAACACCAGTACACGTATATGTTTTTTTTTTATAATGTACAAGGTCAGTTCAAAAAATAGCCAAGCTTTTTTAATACAAAAGTTATTGTGTTTCTTACAACTTACTTACTCCCCTCCACTCTTGATCCACCAATCCCAAAGTTTTTTCAATTTCTCAAATGCTTGCTTCTACACCTCCTTTGGGATTGTCAATATAATTCTAGCACCTCTACCGACTGGAATGGGTAACCTTTCAGCGTGGATTTCAGCTTAGGAAAAAAAAAAGAAGTTCGCTCGAGCCAAGTCAGGTAAGTACGGGAAGTTGGGGAACAACAGGTGTTATGTGTTTTGCAAGAAAGTCACAAATGAGCAATAAATGAATGTGCCGGCGCATTGTTATGATACCGCATCCAATATTTATTTTTTGGCTTATGGATTCTAGCAGACGTTTCATGACACATGGGTGGATATTTGGGTTTACAGTTTGTCCACATGGAACAAAGTCGTAGTGAACCACGACTTCACAGTCCCCCCAAAAATCAACATCACTCACGACATTTGATGGACTTTGACGAGCTTTCTTCGCCATTGGTGGCATTTGTATGATCCACTATGACGACTTAGCTACAGTTTTCAATGTCATAGCCATAAACTCAAGTCTTGTCCCCACTTATAATTGTGTTAAAAAAATATAGTCCTGATTTGTGTATTCCAGAAGCTCCTTCCTGAATTACTGCACTGCAATACTCTTTGTTTCTCTGTGAAGAGATGTGGCTCAAATTTCACTGCAACCCGCTCCATCACTAACTGTTCAAATAACATTTCTGACATGAAGATTTTGATATGCCTACCTCTTCAAAGACTTCTCGGACTGTCTAACTTTAATTTACACGAACTACAAAACAAAGTTCCTCGACATGCTTGTCATCTGTTAATGTTGGGACGTCCAGGACGAGGGTCGTCATCGACTGATGTTCAGCCATCTTTGGATCTTTTAAACCATTCGTTAGTCTGTGTGTACTCATGAAGATCTCTCACTGAAGAACTGCGTGGCAGCTTAGGGTCACTGCTATGCAACACCAGTTGTCTGATCATACAATGCTCTACAGTTCTTGCACTATTTTAAAAGTGTTTATTTTTAGGCAAGCCTCCTACAGTTTAGTTTGGGTTCAATTTCAATACTTCCATTCAATGTACTTTTCAAAGTTCAGGACTACTTACAAAAAAAAAGTGTTTCAGCTCGAGTTCAACAATCCTTCTTTGAGATCAATTCAGTTCAAGTTTAACAAACCTTTGTAAAGTTTAGTGTGGCTTAAGTTCAACAAGAATTTAAAAGTCTGATTCAACTCAGAAAGAATTCAACAAATATTTTTAAAAAGTTAGGATTGATTCGTCTTGAATTCAACCAATATTTTATGATGTTCAATTAAAGCTTGAAATTACAACTTTTTACAAGTTAGGTTTTATTTTACTCAACTTCAGTGGGGTTTGATACAAGTTTGGTTTGACACATGAACACCCCTAGTAACAAGAGGTATGATTTTCCAACAGTAGAGGACAAAAAGTAAAGAAACTGCAACACACAGGCTGTAATGAGATGCTAATCTGGTTGACAAATATCACTTTGTGATAAATTATATTAAAAAAATATATGGAAATTTCATCACAGCCACTGATAAGGATCCACATTTCCACAAATCATTGTAGCTGGAAATGAAACATGATGCTTTCTGTATGATCTCTACTAAAACGATAATTGTATATCTGAACAACTCTAATTTCTCCACAACAACAACAATTCAATTAGTTCACAGTGAAAGGTCACAGACAACACTTACGCAGTAAAGGTGAAACAGTCATTACTGAATTATATGTGGACACTGTGACATCTAAAAAAGGCAATTAAAAAAGTTAAAAAATACCCAAAAGTGGGCAGCTATGTGGTATTTACACTCTACTAACACCAGAGGAGTCATTTCATGACAATGAACAATGCTTATTGTGATCAATGGAAATGGATAAACATCACAAACATCGACATGAATGACATTCACAACACCCAGAAAGCCTTGTGTGGGGATCAAATCCACAATTTCTGGTACGAGAGCTGGTTGACTAACCAAATTTTGTAAATTATAGTAATGAAAGATATTTTAGCCTATTTGGGCATTGGGTTCAAGCCTCTTGAGGGTGAGGAATCTTCTCAGTCAAATGAAATATCCTTCATTAAATATTGTGCCTATCTGCTAATCTCTGCTCTTAACTCATAAGCTTACTAAACATTCCAACATCGTTCAACCTTCCAACTTACCTCCATATGATTTTTCTCTCTTTCTCAGCATGAAAGAACTTTTAAAAATAATATAGCCTCAACAGTCCAGAATTGATCATAGCACTATAAGAGAGGGTCTTATAGAATCTTCCAAACAGTGGTATTTCATTAGACACAAAATTATTTTGTTTGTGGCTTGCAGTTTCAAGGGAGGTTTTAATGAAACTGTATTAGGAGGAGTATGTGAGGCACTCAATGATCCCCATTAAAAAAGGGTTTGCATACATCAGTGGCCAACTGCAATACATTAGCATTTATATAAAGCAATTTTAGAATAAACAGATAAAAATTTACATATAGATAAATATTTAACCCACCTGCCAACAGCAGCTTGACAATTGCATTTGCAGCTGCATGATTCATAACACCATACACACATAGTTCATGAATAACTAGTGACTTCTGCCTTGTTTTCAACAAGCACACATTAATCAAGTCTAAACAGAGTTGACGAAGCTCATCATAATCACTTGTTCGTCGATACCTGTAAACATCATACAGTGGTATCACTTCGCCCAAAATAAATACCAAGCCTGGTAAAAGCAGAGCTTCATCTAGATTTTCCTGTAGTCAAATAAAAACAATAAACAAAAATAAATAAAAAAAAAAAACATCTACCTAAAACATTTTTCTACAGCAACTGCTTTGCTACCATAATAAACGGAACACAATAGCTACATAAATTAAAAATATCTTTGTCTTTCAGCATAGATACTGTGTAAATACCTGTAGTTCTGTATTATATCGTCTTAATTTAAAAAAAAAGAGAAACTTCCAATCAAACTGTAATATTTTGTGAAAGAGCACTTATTTTAAGATACCTTTTCAAGTAGAGAATATTTTTTATTGCTCAACTGACACAAAAAAAAGGATGTCATGCATTTCATTTCACCAAATTATGTGGTCTTAGCATATGAATGCAAATGTAAACATTACCAGTTTGTATATTACACTGAGTGAAAAAAAAACTGCCAATGTCTTAAACTCATACAGAACAGAATGGCTGTAGCTGTTAAGATGAAGTGTCACTGTTGCAATACTGTACTTTAAAGCCCAGAATATTTTTTTCATTTTCTTTTAAATTTTAGTTCACTGGCTAAATGATGCCTCCATTAGTAGGAGTTGTAGGCCTAAATCTTTGTATTGTAATAAACTTTGCCCTGAGCAAAATAAGCCTATATAAAATTGTATTTTATATTAAATAAAGTTAATTTGAGGTTACTAATTAAAATTAATTTAAAGCTGTAATTTAAATATATACAACTAATGTGTTTTGGTGTCAGTAATTTCTGTATTCATATATGTGAAAAGTTAACTTCTTAAATATTCATTTAATCGTGATGGCAGTATTTTAAATGTATTTTTCAGCTAAAATAACCTAGGAAAACTAACCTTGACTAAATAATTTGAAGCCATTTAGATTTTATAGAATTAATTTTATTTTCGTATATTTGGAATAATCAAGGCAGCCATCATCACGTATATGAGCTCTTTGGTGTTTTTGAAGAAGGGGATTTCCCGGCACCAATGAAAACAATGTAAACACGTCTGATTGGTGGCAAGGACACTGTGACGTCATCTGGATTCTGATGGAACACGCGAGAAGAGGCAAAAGACGAAAGTGGTTGGCGAACGAGCAACGGAGCAGCAGCTATACATTTTTTTGTCTGTTCTTTCGTTCCAAATTTTAAAGTCAAGTTCCTTAAGGAGTAAGATAAGAAGACCTTTCTTGTTACTTTTTAACTCTTAAAATGAGTTCCTACTCCAGTTTCTGACAAAAAATTAAATGAGATGTACTTTTTCTACGAATTCAATATACACTACAACTTTGCAGTCTTTAATTTGGCGAAAGAAAATAGGCTTAGAAAGAATGGAAACATTAAAAAAAAAATGAATGTAATAATAAAAACACAAAAACACGCATTTTTGCTTCTTGTAGCACATTCGCGAAAATATCGCTCAATGAAGCAAATTTTGCCGATTGTCGCCAATTCAAAAATATCGAAAGCATACCAAATTTAAAACAAATCGTACACATACAAAAAACAGGCCATTTTAAAACAATTTCGCTTTATCACTAGTTGCGTAAAAATCACGGCCCTATTAATTACCTACCTCATCAAGCAGAGATGTCAAAAAATTGATGTAAGCCTTCAGCAAATGGTATTTACCACTGGTGCATTCTTGGCTTACTATAATGTCACCCACGTGGCCAAAGTTCAAATCCACTTTTGAAAGAAGTTTCACTGGATCCTGCTGCTTTCCAGTTAATGAAGGTAAAATGGGAATTCTCTCCATCCAATAAGCTGTACTTTTTGGTACAATACGATTGAGCACTGATACTATGTCCAAGTAACTGCTCAATAACTTTGGTGTCATCTTTTCTTTCCTGACAAACCTTCAGTATAAAAAAAAATCCCTTATATAATAAATAATACAGTCTATCTACTGTATAAATAATAGGGGTGCATGAACTTAGCATTTTGAAGCTGAAGCAAATTTAAAAAGTGAGGTCTGACCTGCATCAAACGAAAGTTAAACACATTCTTTTCGAACTTGATGCAACTTTACAAACTTGAGTTGAAATCAAGCTGAACCAACTTTTTAGAAGTTTGATCTAGAAGTTGAACCAGACTTTATACAGCAAACTCAAATATACCCTAGTCATATAAAATGATTCAAGCTAAAAAAAAAACATTAACTGGTACAATTAACCGTTTACGAGTCAGTTTCATGCTGTTCTTTCGCTATTTTGTGGAGGCTCGTAGGCAACTTATATTTCTTGAACTAAGAGACACACATTCATGCGGTTTGTTTCAGAAGACAGTTTCCCTTGTATACAAGGTACTCATACTTTACATTTTTCCTATTTTGAGTAAAAAGTGTGAAAAATAAAACGTTTTTAATCCTTCATAAGCATATTTTATTGCATGTTTGTGAATCGATTCCTAGTTGTCAACTATAACCACACGATATGAAGCTCAGCTCAATGCATTATGATCATAACGTGTTTCTTATTATCTATTCTTAAAATTATTATATTAGTTATTAGTTCTCTTTCCTATTTGTCTTTCTAATTCTGGTATTCCACAAGCAGTTATCAATTATGACCCCCTTTACTGAAACTTAGATACGAATCAGCTTTAAATACAACTACAGAGATGCTGGCTTTATCTCACCGTTTTTTTGCAAGAAAACACTGCACTAGGAAGTTACTCAAAGTCTCCTTTCTAGTTAACAATTTCTTCTGAAAAACAGTCCAACTGTTCTCTTTTTGTTTGACTGTAATATCAAAAAAGGCTAATCTACTGTTTAAAAATTATCTGAACCAAGTTTTATTTGGCTCAGCATGGTTTGAAATCTGCAAACTTCACACACCCCTAATAAATTTATGAAACAGCAAGTACCAAGACACAGCTAGAAGTAATTCCTGGATTAAATAGCTCATTGCAGGCAAAAATATAGGTGCTTCAATCATCAGTTGATATGCCATCCTAAGAACTGATGAGATTTCCTTTAAGTGAGTTTCAGTTATTTCCAATGACCCTTCTTGCATCTGTATCAAAAATAAAAATATACATAGACACATATTTGTAAAAAAGACAGATAGCATCAATAGCTTAAAGCTGAGCTTAATAGTAAAAAAAAATTATACTGGAACTTTTAAAAGTGATTTTTAGGCAAATTGTGTATAGGAAAACGCATGACATTAACAACTTCAACACTGATAGTATTCCAATTTCAAGATTTATTATAGGTGGTTTTTTATGAGTGTTATTTTCAGCTGCCACATACAGAATTGCATTCATATACACAGTAAAAGTAGATTTAAAAAATCACTTTTCTACAGTTATCGTCATCATTTCCAAGTCAATGATTCTGAGCAACTGTCAATAAATTTGATGTGGAATATTACAATTTTACTAAGAAAATGTTAGTGGAGTTTTAATCCAGGTTGTGTGGTACAAATTCACCAAATTATGTGGATGATTTCCCATTCTTCAGTAAAATATGAACACCTCTAATTTCAATACATACCTAAGAACATATTTCAAAATTCAATGTTCATAAAGTAAAATACATTTAAAGGGTGTTTAGTCATACTACAAAAATACATTAAAGAGCAGTTTCCTGTGTTGTAATATTTTTTTTTTGACAATGGTTCCTACTGTATTCATCTAGGTATATCACTGAAAACAGAATCAGGTGCAAAAGCGGCACTTGCATAATCACGGCCATGTCAGTAACGGTGTTCTGTAGAAGACCTATGCGCTCTGATAATGACAGTCATACTGTTCCCTCATACTCTTCTGCAACATGTTTTAAAAAATTCCCTGAAAACACTGTTCTATTGAGCAATATTTTTTTAGATACCCTATAGTTCTTTGCAGCTGTCATTCCATCATGCCTCAGATGTGTACTACAGGCAAAGATCTGGCAGGCAACTCAAGGAATTCTACATTTTGGTCATGAAAATAGCAAAGCATTAATAATGTAGCGTCGAGCGCTATCCTGATTAGAAAGTTGCACCTTGGTTAACAAAGAGAGCAGCCATGGTGCCTCTAATGTCCATCATACTGTATGGTAGTGCAAAATACTCATTTAATCACTAACTGTATAATACTCCACACTTCAACACGTGCAGCTAAATATATGTCTTTATTGTACACGCTGAGTAGCACCCGCAGTGGGCCACTGTTATAGAAAACGATTATCATTCCTTTCACCCATTGTCAGCAGAGTCAGAATGAAGATTAATCACTGAACATGAATATCCCATTACTGATTTCCCAGTGCATTCTTGCCCAGCATCACTGGAGAAGGCAGTCCAGTAATCAAAGATCAGAGGTATTGGCAGGGCAGTAAGACAATCCCTTACATAAACTTCTATTCACTTTATGTGGTGTTACACATTGTCACTGTTCCACTAACTGACATACACTATAACTGTTAATACTTAAGACTAAATCTCTTTAACCATCGTCAAAAATAAACAATTTTGGTAAAACAATGTATATAAATATATGTGTATGAGTTTGTGTTTGTAAGCATGCAATTAATACCTTTTTACACATGTTTCCTATGTTATCTGTAAGGATATTCCACCCACTGCATCTGTGATTCCAAAACACACAAGTTTGATATCTATTAATTCTTCCAAGACAACCTGCAGGCAGATGAACTGATGGTAGGCCAGGGATGTCATTAGCTTCCCTCACCAATTCCACATTCAAATAACCTTCTCTGCGTCTGACATTCAGTCTGTGCAGGTCTTCAAAAGGTGTTGCAAATCCAACTAAACTGGACATGTTTTCTGCAGCCTATGTGAAAAAAGAATTCTACTATGATAACCTAGTCTTAAACATTCTACACATATCTAAAGCACAAGATCACAGAATTCAGTAAATAATAAATTATCACACACAAATTTGTTCTTTACAATAAATTTAAGACATTAGTCATTGCTCATATGAACAAGAATAAAACACCATATCCACCACTTCCCAATTAAGAGGCCCATGTGCAATCAGCGACTACATTCCATTGTTATTTGAATACCGTAAGTAAAAAAATGTTTTACAGCCTCGTTGCTGTACCTACAAAAGTATTTCGCATTCCAAAATGCCATTAGCACTTGGAACATCGCCTTATCTTATCAGTTGTGATAAGAAAATGGATTTCCCTTTTTAATGGTAACCAAATATAGGCTTTGGAGAGATAAAATAAATATGTTAATCTGAAATGTACCTTCATCTGAAATACGTTATTGTGAAACATTTTAACATTAGTGCAATAGGAAATTTGCCGGGGATATCAATAAAATACGTTAATCTGAAAACTACATTAAACTGAGGAACGTTGTAACGAGATTTTACTGTATTCACTTTAATGAATCGGACTAAATTAGAAATAAATGCTGCAGTGGGGATGTAAAGACCTTCTTAACAACTGAAGTACTCTACTTAATCGTGGTCTTAAAATTAGAAGCTTACACGAGTATTGTTTCCCTAGAATTCCAGGATGAGTATATTCCTTTCGTTAAAATGATGGTTTTAAGGGATGACAAACTAATGTTCCTAAATACTTTTGTTGTTGTAACTTTGTTTAGTAAAAGAATCATTAGCAAAGTTTCCACTGGAGGGCTGTTTTGACCGGTTTATTTATAGTTTTAACCTAAATGGGAATTTGAAGGAACATACTCCTCTATCCACATATTTTCAGAAATTGAAAGGTGACATTCCATTTGTGCTTGCCAAACCTGCGTAGTAGAAGGAATCTTAAAGAAACCCTGAGAACCTAACTATTAACAACCCTCATGCGGACAGCATTTTGCAGACCTGATTTTTATCACTGTGGCTGTTGGGAACTCTAGAGTCTGGATAGTCTATAGGATATTCGGACCCCCTCGTCGAAATCGTCTGTAAAATACACTAATAACACAGAGTTTGTAAAGCTTGTATCTCATTTTGTGTGAACAAATCTTGGAATTGATTTGCAACCTAAATAATATGAGTAATACAATGATAATTGTTATTGATTGATCCCCTACATACTTTTCCAGGGAGAAAAATGTATATGCCGGGGATTGAACCTCCGCAGGGCGTGTCCAATCCCCGGATTATATTTCCAGGGTAACCCTGACCCCTCATACCCCCACCTTTTTACTACCTTGCAATACTTCACAAAACGAACTCAAGTGACTCATGCACTGTGAAAACAAAGGAAGACAAAACACACTTACTCGGCGATGTCGATTTCAATACTGATTACCTCACTTTCGAGCGTCCTCTCTATTTTACGAGTTCTTTGAATCTAAGATTATTTTAAGGTGTTAAGTTAGCAAGGGGAAAAATTGCCGGGAGAAAGATTACCCTGAAATCGGTATTCATTTTTAAGGAAGGTCAATGAGAGTATAAAATATTATTTTTAAGTAATACAGTGACATNTTTTATTTATTTATTGATCCCTTAGATATGTGTCCAGTGAGTCAAAATTTTTATATACCGGGGATCCAACCCTCGGTTTATATTTCCAGGGTTCTCCTGACCCCCCTGAACTCCACCCTTTTACGCCCATGAATGTATGTGTTCCCTGGTGTGTAATATTCTATCTCGTGCTCTGACTGACTTTATGGTTAAATATTACGCTAGGAGACGCTTACACATTCTTAAGGTTTTAAACTGTTTTCATTTATGTATATAGTCCTCGCATCAATATTGTCACTGTCTGTATATTTTACTTATTAAACCATTAAATAGGGCCTATCTACCTCAAGTTGTAGGGGTAAGCTTATATTTTTATAAGTTTATTTCTAAAAAGATTGAGATGGAATGCGACTGCTGTATACCCATATATAGGTCACGGTCACTATATTTCTGCACCCTGGATGACAATAAAAAGCATGGTTAAAAAAAAGGCTTTAATAAAACATGGTACTTCAGGTACAGATGGATTGTACCCTTAGCCTACATAATGGTTTAGTAAGCACAATGTAAATAAAAAAACTGATTTTGGTGCTAGTACTCTAACCTGATTGAAAAAACATTTGAAACTGTAATTTATACATTCTGCACCATGCAGTCAAAAGTACAGAGCATTATACTCTGAACATGTGTCTGGTGTAGCCCTACTTCACTCTGTATAGGTAGTTAGCATTAAATAATGTGAGGTTTGGGCATTTTGCTATCATTAGGATAACATTATTCCTATTAAGCATCTTGGCCCAAACTGTCTGCTGCAATTGAGCTGTTGATATGTGTCTATCAATTATAAGTAGCAGTACTAAAAGAGCAACTGTGCACATTAACATTCTTTTTGTAAGACTTCATAAGCTTGAAACACCATTAGGATAATGTGGTCCAGATGAGACTATCTACCATGAACAATGTCTACCACAGGATATTAAATGTTGCACAAGTTTATTAATATCTTGGATATCTTAGTATCTACAAAGTAGTATGTCATGAGCACTAGTTCTTCTGATACATTCAGGTTACACTGCTTAGCTTAATTTTGACTTTGTTTTTGCATGGAAGATGAATGATTCTGATATATAGTGTTTAACGTCTTATCGACACCTTATGGGTCATTTAAGGATGATAGACAATGCATATCATGATTAATGAAGATGTAGGAACATTCAAACACCCATGCCTTATGCAAGATTCGAACCCACAACCCCCAATCTAGAGCTCGGTATGGTAGCCAATAGACCAAACAGGCCAGCTTATACATGGAGTGCACATTTGAAAAATATTACAACACTGTACTGACTCACCTCCTATTCCAATAGCACGAGAATACAACAATGTAGAATGCTGTTTGTTTCTTAAATGTGCACGAGTCAGTAAGTATTACAGGACGAATGAAAAAAAAAACGAATCATCAAACGTGTTTCTGAGAAACGGGCAATATAAATGGCTAACCAGCTGAAATTCAACCTTGTGGAAATAATACCTCGCACTTTTACGTCACAGACTCTTTAGTAAAGCACTGTTCGTGTTTAGTCGGAACGAGTCTCGGTCCCGGTAGAGTAGGGCAGACAAAACACGACTTTGCAATGAAAAATGAGATTGAGAGTGCCCTACTTCTTTTACTCCACTCCACTGAGACAGTGACTCTACTCACTGCCCTTAGTGCAAAAAACAAGTAAATTATATGTAATCACACAATATATATCCACTGATATTTCAAAATGAAGCCACAAATATACAATTGAGTCACACATAGAAATACAGTATTACAACAGTACCGTAAAAGCAGACTCTGGACTACATCTAGCAATTGCTCTGATGAAATTTGCCAATCTCTCCATGTTGACTGGAAAATGTTCTATAGCCCACATATGCATCAGTCCCATGCCTATTTCATTATCTGTCATATCTTGATTAGAATTCCACACTTGATCTGTCACCTCCCTGGTCTGAAGAATTTGGCACCCAACTTTCCACATTCCCTCATCTCCCCATCGATCCCACAAGTGTTCAGCTTCGTTATTAACCAATACACTTCGCACGACGTTAGCTACTGCTTTGTGAACAGCAGAAGACACTGCAATGCTTTCCTGAAATTCAAATGAAAATTAGATGATAATGCATCAAAAATTTAAACATTTTATACACTTGAAAAATTGCAAATTGTAAGAAACTAAAGTAACAACAAAAACAAAGAGATACACCCAGATATGTTCTTGCACATGTAATATATAAGGTTTAAAACTACACTATAAAAATGGATAGAACATAAGAACAATTTAGCTAAATAAAATTGAGCAATTTGGATATACAACAAATAAGTTAATCATGATTTGCTGCTACACACCTTTGACTGTGGGATAGTTTTCTTTTGTGAAGACATAACACATCTTGTGATTCCAGACATTGCTGTTTAATGTATACCTAAATACAGCAAGTAAACCCAAAACTGCTAAATCCAGTATCTGAATAGCCAACAGATTGCAAGCATGTTATGGAATGTGAACAAAATGTTTTGTAATTTGTATTCTCACAAGGATACTGCAATGGTCAAAGTGTTTTGGAGCTGCAAGATTTGATGTTTTCTGTGCAAACAATATCACTTTTCTCTTGAAACCTGCATTGTAATGCTGTCTCTTTGCACTCATTGTAGTATACAGTCTCACGTGTTCATGCAGTTCACACAAAGTTGAATGGCAAATGATTTTTTTAATGCATATAAAAACTACGGTACATAAATTGGCAAGTACCGTAAATGAGGTACAGGAATGAGAAATAATTGTTTGTTCCTCTGCCACCTCCATTCTTTCTTTCACGTGACGGTCTCAGAGCGAAGCAGCTGCAGGAGAGTTCAAGGTCTTGCTAACACTGTTCTGCTACCAGGCAAATGAAGAAAGAGGGGAAAGGGAAATATTTGTTCAAATCTTTCCAAAGCAAAGAAGAGATGGAAAGGGAAGACGTTAAAAGATTGCTTATTTAAAATAAAATTAGAAATATAAAGATGAAAAGCAGTAGCATCTGAAAAAAACTGGAACAGTCAAACAAAATTAAGGTCTCAAAATTTTTATAAAGATATTTGAGGAAAAACTTTTTTTACAAAATTTATTCGGTTATTATTAATGACATTTGTAAATGAAACCTAAACAAGAAAAAATACTTGAAAAACCTGGATAAGATCTTGTAATTTCATATTTAACCATTCACCAGTAGTTCAACAAGCTTCAAAGTGGAATAGGCCTACTGGTATAACGCAGTTGCTTATTTTTTGCATTTTCGTGTCCAGAAAATAAATAGGTATAATTAATTATTATATATAAAACAGGATTACCTAGTAAGATTTTAATCTCAATTTCCAAACCAATTGTTACAGCTATATCATTTACTTAGTGGTTATCCTTAACGTTACAATTTGTGGATCGAAAGTACAGTATTTTGACCGCAGAGGCAACGGCCTCAATTATCCGCATTCGGTCAGTCGGCTGGCGAGAGGATCAGTGCCCACCTACAGTGAAATGTACCGGCGTAATAATACACAATTAAATTAAATGTTATCATAATATTGTTTATTAATTGAAATCTAGGTTTACTGGTAATATATAGACTACTTTTATTTTTTGTATGTATATACAGGGTGTTTCACAAAAGGTGTCCACTATATTTTCCTGGAAAACTAAAAATGATAGCGAGATGGAATAAATGGTATCCACCCTAATCTACCCTGACAATCCCCAATCGGAGATAAGCGTGGGAGAGGGACGTTTCTCGGAATTTTCAAATGGTAAGGGGTGGCGAGCGATACAATGCTGTAAAGGTATCATTAAACCTAGCAACTTTTGTCTGAAGAGTTTTTCGATATCTTAAACCGTTTCAAAATGGCGACCTTAAAACTCAATATGAAGGGGTTTAATAAATCCCCCACCCATCCACACCAATTTTCC
Source organism: Machilis hrabei (assembly GCA_003456935.1). Classification (NCBI taxonomy): domain Eukaryota; kingdom Metazoa; phylum Arthropoda; class Insecta; order Archaeognatha; family Machilidae; genus Machilis; species Machilis hrabei. The sequence continues at coordinate 38,762 of KZ871452.1, read as the reverse complement.
TGACTCTGAATTACGCATAGTTATCTCTCATGACCATAGCAAGAGCTTTCCAACGATATACCATACGACGCCTTTTGAAAGAATTAAGTGGTCGATCCTCACTCAAAAAAATATAAAAGAAATGGACGTTTTAGGTGGCAATTGCTCAAACTTTACTAATAGAAAGAAGGGCAAAGTTATACTTTTAGTGAAAGTACAAGTTAATCGAGCTATTTCCACTCACACAATTTAGTAATACCTTGGACCAGAACAACATAGTGGCATTTCGATAAGGAACCTACTCTGATTTACATTATGATGGATACGTTTTATGAAGAGCGGGTATAGGCGAGAATTGAAACGGGACCACGGCATGCAATACCTGTGACAATACCACTAGACCACAGTGGATACCAGAGAATGAGGAATAAAGTGAATAACAAAACTTGTGTCATTAAAAGTCTGCATTTAAACTCGTTTGCATATGAGTAGGACCCTGCCGAAATGCCTCTATTTTACACTGGTTCAAGATGTATTTGAGCTTTATGAGTGCAAATAGCTGGACTTGATGTGTACTTTCACACAAAGTATAATTTGGCCCATCTTTCTATTAGTAAAATTTTGAGCAATTGCCACCTCAAACTTCCATATTTTTTTTTTTATTTATTTTTTTAGTGAGGGTCGGCAACTTAATTCTTTCAAAAGGGGTCATATGGTATATCATTGGAAAGCACTAGCTACGGTCGTGAGAGATAACTATGCATTATTCATGAAAATTGGAGTACTTGGGTGGGGATTTGTTAATCCCTTCATATTGAGTTTAAAGGTCGCCATTTTGAAATGGTTTAAGATCTCGAAAAACAAAAGTTGCTAAGTTTAATGATATTGTTGCCACCCCTTACCATTTGAAAATTCCTAGAAACGTCCCTCTTCCACGATTATCTCCGATTCAGAGAGCTCAAAGAGACATGCCAGTATTTACTTTGGATTGTCAGGTTAGATTAGGGTGGATACTGTTTATTCCATCTCGCTATCGTTTTTAGTTTTCCAGGAAAATATAGTGGACGCCTTGAGTGAAACGCTCTGTATAATTCCATAAAATGAATTTGATAATGACGAAGTTACCAGGTTAAAATGATAATACACTATTTTTTCTTCTGGATAATGTTTAAATACAAATAGTACTGTAAAATGATTTACTGAATTACCGTGTAATGGAAAATAATTGTTGGCCTGACGTGCATTGTTTATTTTGTTGTCCCGGTTGGCTTCTTAAAGAATACACATTAAGAAAGATGGAAAAGAGAATGGAAGAACTAAAAGAGGAATGATGCTATCTAATATTTTGTCGGAAACTGGAGTAGGAACTCATTTTTCAGAGTAAAATAAACACGAAAGGGCTTACCTTACTACTTGAAACATCTTTGCGCTAGAGAAGTCTAAAACGCGATATTTCGCCAGGCTTTCCCTCCCAGCTTCGTCAGGCTCTTCAGTCCTTAGGTCGTCATGTTTTCATTGTTAAAAGCCCAGCGAAATATCGCATTTTAGACTTCTCTAGCGCAAAGACGTTTCAAGGAGTAAGGTAAGCCCTTTCTTGTTTATTTTAACTCTGAAAAAAGAGGAATGATGTTTTCTTTTCATGCATCTTCCCTCAGGTGATTCGCACAACATAGCAGGAAGGTAAATAAGAGTGACAGAGAACAAACAAACAAACAAACAAACAAACACACACACACACACAGCACCTACGTCTCCACTCCTCTCCCTCCCTCACTGCACAAACAGCTTGAGGGATGGAGTAAGTTATTACAAGACGGCAATGAAAGATAAGAAAGTGGAAGCGTGACCAACATTTACCAGCAACCTGGGAAAGAATATTTACAATTCACGTTGAATTATGATAAATATAGACAATTAACTGTACCATAAAATGTACAATAGTATTTAATGTTTTGTCAGAAACTGGAGTAGGAACTCATTTTAAGAGCTAAAAAGTAACAAGACTTGTCTTACCTTACTCCTTAAAAAACGTCTAACACGCAATATTTCGCCAGGCTTTTCCCTCCCGGCTTCGTCAGGCTTCTTCGGTGACTCCTTTACACGAGGTTGTCACTGTTGAGATCGTGTTTTCCTCTTTGAACAGGAAAACGAGATTTCTTTCGATTTCTAAAACTAGCAGATACGTACATGTTCACTAAAAATCGGTTCACTGACCAGCGGTTGCACTTTTTAACTGATTTTTTAAGACACTGAGCACTTCCCCATTGTTCGGAGCTCCCGGCTTTGTTTACAGGTGTTGTGGCGGTATTAGAAGGAATTTGGAACAGACTTTTTCAGTGGTTTTAAAGGAGCTGGAGATAAAACAGTAGGGAGTGGCATTTGCAAAATAGAGTGTCAGTGTCGATCTAACTACATAGGCCAAACCAAAAGGAACTTAAACTCGTGACACAAAATAAATACAGTACGGGTCTTTCGGAACATACCACGGAAACAAAACATAACCCAAAGTGGGAAAATAGTAAAACACGCAAATTCCAAAACCGACAGACACACCTTCGAAACTATAGCTATTTGGGAATGCGAAAATACTTTAAACAGGGAAATAGGAAACCTTGACCCNAGATGGAAGAGCCTCTTTGTGAAACCCGTAGAAAATGTAAACCCTATTAAATGGCCCAAACCTCCCAACATCTCACCCTCAAACTTTGCACCTGAAACTGCTTTGGGCCTAGTAACACAATAGAACCGGCAAAGCAGAATATCCTTGGTCCACCCGCTATCTGTCCCGTTCCTTCTAATACCGCCACAATGGGGAAGTGCTCAGTGTCTTAAGAAATCAGTTAAAAAGTGCAACCGAAAGAAATCTCGTTCAAAGAGGAAAACACGATCTCAACAGTGACAACCATGTAAAGGAGTCACCGAAGAAGCCTGACGAAGCCGGGAGTGAAAAGCCTGGCGAAATATTGCGTGTAAGACGTTTTTTAAGGAGTAAGGTAAGACGATTCTTGTCCCTTTTTAGTTTTTAGCTCTTAAAACGTACAATAGTATTTATACAGTATTTCATATTTTCTGGTGTATATGCACAAATAAAGGGTGTGGGAAAACCTGTAACTTGTGATGCTGTGCATTTACCCAGAGTAATTTTCGTTCCCCCAAATCAAGTTGCAAACTAAACCTATCCCATAATTTTGTTATAATCTAAAGGTAAGCCTAATCAAATATTCTAATTAAATTCTGGATTAAAAATGGTTAGATAAAAAAAACAATAGTTATAAATATAGCATTCTTATATCCACCTCATCCATGCCTGATTAGTATGTCGATGGTATGTAATGTTATACGAGAGAAACAAGTGTTTGTTTACACAACAGTAAATAGTAAATAATAAGTAATTAAATTCTCTTTTAAATAATAATAAATAGTGATATAAGATATAATTTAAATTACATCGGAAACTGGAACAGGTTTCCATTATTAAAATGAGTCTGACAGTAGAGGCCATTGGGCGTCCGCAGTATTAAGGGGCCCCTTAGGTTTTAACAAGTTTGTGACGTGTCGTTTTTAACTTTTTTAATTGCAACATGACAGTTCCTCAGCCGGCAGATTCCAGCTCAGCCACGGCGAACATGTTAAGGTCATGAAATGAAATGTCAACACCTGAAGATGCCTAGAAGGAGTTACTAGGTGAAATCTCGTGAATCTACTCACTACAAGGAACAAGGTAAATTGTTTTTTTATCATTTTAATAGTGATATAAGACTTTACGTAAATATAGGCATTTTAGTTCTCTTGTTAAGACATTCCAACAGTGTCTAGGAAAGGAGTGTGTGTTAGGAGAAAGCGAAAGCCGGCTTCACTGCTGTTGTGTTTGCTCAAGTGGAACATGCATAAAAAGTTGTCCTCAAGAATTCTGCTACTACTTAACGACAAGAAAATACTTTGCGTGAAGACAGACAATAAAAGTGAATATAAAACAAAATGTGGATTGCCTTTAAATGAAAAGATAAACACAATTAAAACAGTGAGGAACTGAAAATGTTATATCAGTGTTAAATAAATATCATTACTCATATAAACCTTAGAGTTAAAGTTCATGTAGTAAGAATTTATTCAAACATTTAAATTTTATTCAATATTGCTGAAGCCTGTTAAAACAGAGACATTACTATGTTATACCAGCCGATAATTAAAATCTAGACAGGATACAAGATATGAGTGTATGTGAGAATTCAGTCGAACGACCTTCTAACACAGGATGTTCTGCAGTTTAAAGCACCTACATAGCTACCCAGGAAAGCGCCAGATGGCGTGACGTCAATGGAAAATACCCAACTACCTTGAAGGCTGAGAGAATTATGCAACCCGGACATCCATTCCTTGCAACTAGCCAGCAAGCAGGCGACCATGACGTCATTTGAGAAACCGAAACTACGCAGCAGCCCAGAGACGCGGATGCGACCAAGGCCTTCAACTTTTGAAATATATCCATATTTGGAGCGAAAATGACAACACCCTTCCTATGTCAGTAGGAGCTGCATTTTTAGCAGCATATATAAGCTCATCAAAAATCTACCTTGGACTCATTCAGACTTGGGCAGATGCAGCAGTGAACAGTGCGATTTGGAACAGAGACTACTACAAGTTATAGCAGGAGCTATAAAATTCTTCGCCTCCACAGCCAGCGAGTGAAAACTCATATTTGGTAAATATGTATTGGAATTATTAAATGTAAAAGTGATAGAATAAATTGTGAGGATTTTTCATAACGAAATGCAGTGATCAAACTTCTCATTTACACTTTGTTTTTTGTTTTTTTATTATTATCTGGATTACCGCAGCTGCGGGTTCCTTGTTGGTTTTACTCACAGAGGGTACATAGTGGGATCGAACCCCTGTACAGCTCGTGATAACAACTCAGACCTCATGCATGCTAAACACGTACCTTGAAAATAGGAGATTTCAGCACTTTATTCAAATACTTGAAAGCTTCCAATGCAATAGCATTTTCAGCATACTGGTGATACTGAGCAAAATAATCATTCTTAAACTCTTCGTGCACAATATGAAGATAAAACCATGCCATCAGAATAGGTCCATTCACTTCATGTTCTCCTAGTGCGGTAATTAGGGTATCTACTCTGTCCAGCACGTCCTTGTCATTAAAAAAAGGGTGACGATGACTGAAACATAAAAAGGTAACAAAAAGTAATAGACATTACAGCAAGGCGAAACAACATCTATTTTCTACCAAATGTAATTTCCTATGACATTTATTTTCTACAGGAATTTTGGCAAAAGTGAATGAAATGTAAACTAGCACGTGATTTGATTTAAATTATATCAGATTAATGATTGACATCTTATGCCTGGTGGACCTCAATTAAAATTTGTAATTTCGACCAAAGCACTGTGTATAATTAGTATAGCTGTTTCAGCAATGTTTACTCTACTTACAATTTAATACAAACCAAAATATCATTTTTTCCCTCTCAACTGAAATTTAAAAAAATAGTTAATTAACAAAAGCAGTGTAAAAACGATGTTAAATAAATGTTTTACTGCCCCCAAAGAAAAGTGAATAGACTATATTGGGAAGCACTAGATGATGATGATGATATGTAGAATTGAACATCATATCGATACCTGACGAGTCATTTCACGACGTTGAACAATGCGTAATGAATATGAATGGACAATCACAAAAGTCCATGCCTGATGCAGAACAGGAATCCACAACCCCCAATCTAGAGCTTGGGATGCTAGCCACTAACACATTCCAACTGAATTTAATGGTGCATATATTTTACTTTGAGTAATAGCTTGTTCAGTTTAATCTAGTAAAATATTTATTTTATTGTTAACGAAAGTATTCACTGTTTAGTGGTGAACTATTTCAAGTTGTTACTGGACAAGATTGTTTTCAGAATTTAGAAAGGGGTTGCATGTACTTTTGTGTTGACATTACCATTTAAAAACATTATGTTGCTGTTGGTCACCTTATCTTTTTTCTCTGTATTGTTAAAGTTCACCAATGTATTTCAGTCAAATGTTACCTTATTCCAAATTTAACCTTAATTTGCTAATATACTTCATACTTTTCAACCATGTAAAAATATTGAGGTTCATGTAAAATTTATGAAAAACATAATCAGATAGAAACATAATGCCAAATACCAATTACCAGTAAGTTTGTATCAATAATTGCAAACTGCTGTCAATATTGGTGGTCTAGCTGTCATCCATGCTTATTTACATGTCAAATTGAACAATTTTGCCCTACTACATATATTTTACCATACTGCTGACTAAGTATTTTAGGAGCTATTGCAATTATTTTTTTTAAGTTGAACCAAACAAAGAAGTGACTACAATGAAATCAAATGTTTTTTTTTTAATTGGCAATATTAAAATAGATTTATTTTAGCATATACATTATCACAGAACAAGATCAATATCACATTTTGAAGTTAAAAAATAATGGAAAACACGTGTGTATTTCTGTTGTGTAACTACAACTAAATGTGGACAAAATAAATATCACAAATTTCAAAAGTAGCAAATAGCATACCAATATTTGTGCTAACAAATACAATCATCTATACACTACAGCTTCAGAAAACTCAATGGTAATTATTTTGATAACCCTTACTTCAGTTGGATAACACAACTTTTACTCACATTTCAACAAACTGGGATTAGAGATTCAAGAGATGTCTACAATAATTTTAGCTTAACTATTATGATGCTTCATTAGTATGTCATGTAGAACAGTTGGCAGCCTAGTTGACATACTGTCAATACGGAATTCCCATCGAGGTTATGTTCAAATATTTTTGTTAATACCCAAACAATCATGAGTGATGTCAAGTTTTAACACTTGCTACCATACTAGTCAGTATTTGAATTAAATTATAAATTTTAGTATCATCATTTAAGTAAAGACTTGATGCCTGAGCATAAATCAATTTGTTCAGTCTTGTATTGAGAATATGTGTGAGAAATTTAACATTAGTTTTCGTACTTCAGGACTCCGGGTTATCCTGTGTTATTCTGTAGAGAATATTACAGCAAATTGGGAAAGCTAGCTTGCGTCAGGATTTTTTTTAGAGTTGTTTATTTTATATGCCATAGTACAGTTCCGAAAAATATAGGATTTGTCTTCCTTGTCATAAAAACCATAGATCAATTGAAATAAATGAAAAATGTGCAGCAAGTAATGTGCTGAGGATTGTTTGACTGTAAAGTAAACCTCTTAATCTTAACAATGTATTTTGATTTTTTTTACAAAGCAAGTATATATTATTGTGTATATATTCTTAACAAACCACTACATCTAAATATCAACAAAAACAGCTGAAGTTCATTCAGCTAGTCCTTATCATTCCCTNACTTAAATGCCTAATCTCTCTCTCTCTCTCTCTGTGCTTGAACAGCAGGAGAACCTTAAAGTGGTTAAGGAATAAATGTGTGACATTTTAAGACATGTTTCTCACGTTCTTGAACATTTTAATTGTAATAATAGTCACTTAGAAGAACATTTTGAAATATTTTTATATTTCAGACAGTTTCGGAACTACAAGTATCTGTTCCGTCATCAGTGGGAACTCCATAAGTTATTAACAAGTGTTACGGATTGACACTAGTATTGCGAATAATAACATTGAAAAATGTCTTTCGAACGGTAATGTTTTTGTGCCGGAAAACATTGTACCAGGACGATTTGTACAGATTGCTGCAGACAATGTGGACATTCTGGAAGAGTCTTTAGACGAAAAATAAACATTCCATACCACACAAATGGTTATACTCCAGCGTGAACCAGCTACAGATCTACATAACTCACTTGATGTCCTTGATCAAAATCATGTCCTATGCAATATTCCACCAAAGCTTAATGCTATTGTTGCACCTACCTTTTCCAACACAGCTAATGTTAACCCTGATTTCAAAGATAAGTTCAATTGCCATGATTACAACGAAGATGTTTGAGTTGGACCTCGTAGTCTTGACCTCACTTGGTTATTAAGCAAAATCCAGTGTACAGACAGTGGCAAGTAAAAGGTGCCAGGATGGACAGCATTCAAGGAAGCAATGTCAAACAATGATGCAGTGGAGACTTCAGTTGGTTACTTGCACATAATACCTGCACCTGCCTGAGAATACGACACAGTCTGGATCATCATGTGTCGTGCCAAGGGTGAAGAATTTTCACCTCCGATATGTTGTGCTTGTGATGGACGAGGCACTGTTCGTGTAAAGCCATTCAGTTATCGGTGGTTTAAAGGTGAAGAATGTAAAAATATAATTCTGCAGCTAGGTTCCTTTTTTTACATTGGTTTAAATTTTCTGAAAGTGATTGGTCAACACACGAGTGGGATTGGCTTATTTGATGTGCTGGTTGAGTCTGGTGAGACAACTATGAGACACACTGTTGATGGCAAGAGTTGGAATAGGGGCATATATATGATGCTACAAACTGACACTTGATGCACTATGGAGAGTGTTGTGGTCTAACTTTTTTGTTTTGGTGTGTAGCGAGGATGAAGAATTTGCCGCAACAATGGAGAAGTGAAATAACATCAGTGGTAGAAGCATTCATCAACAAGGCAAATGTTGCAGTGTTAATACCAGTGGAAAGCAGTTCTTGCACGAGTGAAATTCAGGAGTTTGAAGAATATATCCAAAAGAACTCAACCTTGAAGTACTGGTTCCAGAATAGAGACATGATTGCTCTGCTGTTGGATTTAATTTGGGCAGAAAGAGAAGGCACTTGGGAGATCTATCAAACTTCATTCTCTAAAATATTGGCATGGCTTATTATACGTATATGAACCACACAAACTACGCAAGATGGGGTCCTGTGTAGACGTGTTACATGCGAGAACTGAAAACCAGTGCCCCTTCTATTCATGATGAGTTTAAAGCTGAAAACCTTGTGGTGAAGACATCATTGCATCGATTCAATCAAATTTCCACTGATCAAGCCTTGGAACATGTTAACAAGAGCGGAAAAATTTCTGGTCGGTTAGTCGGGATAGCCAGAATATATTCAGCCAGGAACAGGTAGTGTATGACTTACAATGTACGGCAGATGTTTGGCTTGAAGACCCAACCAAATTCTTTCTCACTTAATGAAGCAAGTCTAGGATAAAACGAGATGAGGATGATATTAAGATTATGAGAACGTTTGAAGAATACCATGTGCTGGATTGCTTACAACCAAATGCAGAAGTTTCAGTTTTTGGAAAGCTTCCAAAATACAACTCGAAGACACTAACTTATATTAAAAGAAAGGTTTTAAAAGATGTAAAATAACACAAGGCAGTATGTGTTGATTGCAGTTTGTTATGCTGTGTACTTGTAGCATCAGCAAGCGGTCGAAAAATCGGTCGTGACAGCTTGTTGGCTCATGAGCTATGACCGGTACCTTTAACACTAACAAATCTGGATGGCAAGCTGCGACCGTGTCACAAGGCTGCTCTAACTCAAATTTTGGCTGGGAACATGCACTTGAAAAACGTCCTTGCTCCCAAGAACAACAAGACACTGCTGCATCATTGGTGCTATGGGACTGGTTCAAGCACTTGGTAAAACGAAGATTGCACACACTTTTGGGGAATATGCAGACGTGTTTACAGGAGCTATTTTCAAAAAATTAATAGCAGATATCAAATGAGTGGATGTGGTGTTTGATTATTACAGATATAATTCTATTAAATATATGACAGAACAGCATTATGCAGGCACTCAACAAAAGTTAATTGAATGAAGTATAGAAGGAAGAAATGTGCCTTGTTTTCAGAAATGGGAAACATTCATCGACATGACAGAAAACAAAGCAAATCTTATGATTTTCCTTTCTGAAGAGATTGAGAAAAAGGCAAAAGAATGTCTAATCACAGAGCAATGCTTTGTGGTGGCTGGAGGATATAGGAAAATAGACCACGTCGCATGTTTCAATGTCCAGAGATGTAGCAGTTTGAAATCTGATCACGAAGAAGCGGACACCAGAATGGTCTTGCATCCCCACGATGCTGCAAAGAAGGTATACAAGCGCATCTTAGTTAACAGTAAGGATACTGATGTACTGGTCCTCTTCTTACACTTCTTCCCTCATCTCTCACCAGAGGTATGAATGCGTACTGGGACTGCAAAGCAACCTCACTACTTTCCTGTTCACACAGTTTACAACTCTCTCCCTAAGTCAGTGATTGGAAACATCCTTGCCTACAATGCTATGACAGGATGCGACACAAGTCAATTCACTGGACATGGACAGAAAAATACATGGAACACCTACATCACATACCTAGAGTTAGTATCTGGACTGGGTATTGCTGATGCTGAAAAAATTGTAGTTTCTCTGTATGCTCCTTAGACTTCCTTAACTTCTGTCGACTCTGTTCGAGTAGCTATGTTCAGAAACAAGCCCCAGAAATAATTCCACCAACCTCAGATGCGCTTCGACTGTTATTCAGCAGGCACACTTCAAAGCAGCAGTGTGACAACAAGCACTTGTCCCAAAGTCAAAATTTCCTTATGTGCTATCATGTGGTAGGATGGTAAATGATAAAGGCTTTATGATACCAATCGTGATGACTAAACCTTTGGTTCCTGAAGCATATTCCGCTATAGTAAAGTCAAGTGTATGTGCAAGGGTAGTGTATGATGTAGTAGAAAGACCTGTCCATGTGCTAATATGTCAGAGAGATGTACTTTTGCCTGTTCATGTGGTCAAAGACAGTGCTACAAACCACAGTGCTATACTGGAACTTGATGCAGACTCTGATTAAAAAAACTAAGTGTTCTTTTACTCAAATACGAGGTCTGTCCAGCGAGTATCCAGCTATTTTGAACAATTTTTAATATCACGAGAACAGTTTGCGTGGCCTCGATGTAACATGGCAGCCAATGAGAGGGGACCTTTCTGTGCATGCGTGAACAGTCACTAACCTATTGGACCTATTCAGTTGGCTGCTAGATGCCGTTTCGTGAGTGTGTGTACTGTGTGACCGTCGCATTCACAATGACCGAGAGAGTAGATCAGCAAATCTGCATCAAATTTTGCATAAAACTTAAGCACTCGTCCGCAGAAACTATTCAGACGATTAAGAATGCTTTCGGGGATGATTCAATGAGTTATCATCTGTATTGGTTCACTATTTGAATAGTCTGGAAAACAGACTTCTAAAAGTAGGCCACATAGGAATTAAATTGTATCTCTTCTCAAATTTATGTTCTAGCCAAAACAAAAACAGATGTGATAGCTGCTACACCAACTTTTGCTAGAAAATCTTAAGTTTTCACACAGATTCAACACATTTTCCAATAAGGGGCCGTAGTTTCATGCTGCCATATAGTGTTAAGTAGAATAGAGGAACGCCTTCGTAAAATAGAAACCGTTCGCTCTCCTACAGAATATTAGGACTTTGGTACAGTAAGGGTCAGTGGTGCGATATCTCAACGGCAGCATGGGTCATGTAAATGGCTATCCAGAGACATGTCGAGAAGTGCCACCTACTGCGGCGTACACGTGATCGTCAGGGTAAACCCGCTGCAGGCAGTCAGTCGAACGTAGTCAGTGTGAGATGTAGTGTCACAGTGCAATGGAGCAACGAGTGAACATACAGTTCTGCTACAAATTGGGGAAAACGGGGACGGAGACGCATGAAATTTTGGTGCAAGTGTATGGGACGGAAGCCGCGAGCAGAAAATGTGCGATCCGTGTGCGCCAATTCTTGGCTCAGAGCGGCGTACCTGTTCTTGATCATCCACCGTACTCCCCTGATCTTGGCGCCTCCATACTTCTTTCTGTTTCCCCACCTGCAGGGGGTCATGAAAGGCGCACGTTTTGCAGACGTGTCGGCAATCCAAAAACGTATTACAGCGGTTCTGCGATCGATTCCTATGGCGGATGGCGATTATTTTGAAGGCCAATAAAGGTATTTTTTGGTATCTTCCGTTTTGTTTATTTTCTGATACCATTCACCGAACTTTTTAGACACACCACATAAGTCTGTTGCTAAGTCTGTATTGCAGACCAGCTTTCCCTTGTAATAATCCTGCTTTCTGTGTTAAGTTTTTCGCAAAATATTTTGGCTTTATTACATTTTTCGTAATTAATTTTATTAATTAATTTAATAATATTTAAAGTTTGGTTAAATAGGCCTAGGGGCTAAATGGGTTATATAATGGATTTAAAGGCAGATTGGGATTATTTATAATTGTATAAGAATGGTAGTAATTGTTTTCCAGGTAATGGTAAAGTTTGAAAGAGTTTTGGTCATTTATAAAGTCTGTATTCAAGATTTACGTAATTTTCAATGTTGCAGTTTTTTATTCCTGATGAGTATTTTTTTTTTTACTTTTTTATTATTCAATTGAGAGAAGGGGCATTAGTTTCATTGGATTCAGAAGCATAAAAAAACCTATGAATACTAAATTTGGTTAATGTAAGTCAATTTGTGGGAAAGATATTGAATTTTTAATTAAATTAATTCCTTGATTACGTCATCTTTCACAGCACTGTATAATGGTGTAACTATGACAATCGATGAAAAGGGACTTGAAATTAATTTTACTCACCAGCGCCTGATCGGTATTACGTAACATAGAACGTTCTCGAATGTCACGCGAGAGACTTCAGACGCCTGTTTATTAAGATGGAACCTGGAGAGAGGCTAAGTTTGATCCTGGGAATAGAATATTGTTAGTTCTGAGTCTGCCACCAGGTATCACATAGAATGGGAAAGTGAATTTGTGTCTGTGTTAACCGCCCCTAAACTGCAGGCCATATTATGGTATTTTTCCTCATTGTGCATATTTGTGTATATTATTCGAACGTGTGTCAAAAGTGATTTAGTTTATGTCATTACTACGAAACCTCGTGTTCCATTGTGGTGTTGGTGCAGTCAGCCTAGTAGCTACAGCTTATTTAGAGGTAGTGTTTACCTCTCTACAGTTACTGTACTGTATTTAGATTTTTGAATAATTTTCAACGTTTTTAAATACTTATCTGACTTTGGTTTTCCTGTGTACTCATTCAACTCATAATTATCTATTCAGTGTTCTTAATACTTAGTATTTGGTAATTTTGACAAACACAGTTCATCATCTAATTACCAAATACTTATCAAAACTTGTAGTCACCGATTTCAAATTTAGAATTGCATAGTAATTATTAATAATATTGCTATTTACCATGCTAAA
>KZ871450.1:26810-39030 GCA_003456935.1 Machilis hrabei | reverse complement strand
GAAGCTATTGTCTTCTGTAAAGGCAAGAGGAAGGTATGACGTAACCACTGAAAAGTAATAGTAGAAGCTATTGTCTTCTGCAAAGGCAAGAAGTAGGTATGACATAACCACTGAAAAGTAATAGTAAAATATAGTATCCTCTGTTGGGCAATAAAAAGGGATGAGATTTTCAAGGAAAATGAATAGAGGAAGCCATTGTCTTTTTTAGACACTGCAAAAGGGTATGCCATTTTTACGGAAAAGTATCAGAGGAAGGAAGTGACTTATGTTAATCAAACCCTTCTTAAGCAATCAATTCTCAAGCTACTATTTAGGAATGGCATTAATATTATAGTAGTACTTTTTAAATATATGTTTCAAGCAGGTGGTTGAAGAATGGAATGGTTAAATAACTGTGTTCAATTCTGGAGGCTAATTTAAAAAAACACTCGTTGTGTACACTTTGTTCATATTTTAAAAATTAAGATGACTATAATAAACTCAAAGCAAACGGCAAGGAATTAAATGTAATCAGTTCAGTTTTAACGCTATAGGTAATATTACAGACAAACAGTTATGNTGTATATATCTTAACTGAAGTTTTATATATACTAGTAAGTCCTTCGAACCGTTACACACTACAACCATATTATATTTACATCTCATGTCTTACAGAGAATAATATAGCNTGGTTCTACAATGGTTCATACTTATTTCAACCATTATTCTAAATTGAAAAATNCATTTTTTTCATCTATTATTATACATGTTTATTATTGAAATTATGGAAGCATTTCTCATTTCCTCTAGAAAACAGCAAATTTGTTCCATTAGTGCTTCACATTTAAAAATTATCACCACTCCATGTAATATATTGCACAAACACATATTAATGTAATCTTTATGTTTTATTGTGCTCCCAAATTGAAAAGNACATGCTCAAACTTGTTTACGCGTTTGTGGACTTCTGAGATTTTAGCATGATGTACAAATTTTTGCATAATTTAACATTTCCATTTAAAAAAATCAATATCTTATGTGCTCCAGCAATCTTCAACAACTCTTGGCTATTTATACGACGGGTGTTCAAAAAAAGACCGAACGTTTGAAATAGCGCGACAACTGGCACAGGGAGCGTGCTGCGGCTACTGAGTGCACCTAGCGGCAGGTTTAGACAACAAACTGACCGTTAGTCGCCGAGCTACAGCCGCTGAAGTGAGCACGTGCACAAGCTGTTCGTCGGATTAGTGACAAAGTGACAATGAAAGAGCTTGAAGAACAACGTGTGTGTGTGGAATTTTGCTACAAAATTGGCAGACATTTTACAGAGACATTTCAATTGCTTAACCAAGCATACCGAGGACTGTATGAGTCGAACGCAGTGCTATGAGTGGTTTAGCCTAAGCTTTTTGAAAAGGGCAGAATTTCGGTCGGTGAGGATCCCAGGCCTGGACGACCCTTCACATCAACAGATGACGACCATGTTGAGAGAGTTCGTGATGTGATTCGTGGAAATCGTCGTTTAACTGTTCGAGAAGTTGCTAACGAAGTGGGCATCAGCATAGGATCATGCCATCAAATTTTGACTGAAAAACTTCAGATGCGTCGTGTCAGTGCAAAATTCGTGCCGCGTTTGTTGACTGACGATCAGAAACAGAACCGTGTTGAAATCAGTCAGGAACTGCTTGCCACTGCAAATGGCAATGCAAAGTTCCTTAAGAACATCATAACAGGAGATGAGACATGGGTTTATGGGTATGATGTTGAAACGAAGATGCAATCGTCGCAAAGGATGGGGAAAGGTTCTCCTCGTCCAAAAAAAGCACGCATGAGTCGGTCAAACATCAAAGTGATGTTGGTTGTGGTTTTTGATTGGAAAGGCATTGTNCATCATGGATTTGTACCACGTGGTCAGATGGTAAACAAACAGTTGTACCAGGAAATTTTAGCTCATTTGAGGGATGCTGTGCGCANGAAGAGGCCTGAATTGTGGGAAAACCAGACTTGGATGGTGCACCATGACAATGCACCGGCTCATGCGTCGNTCCTCATTCGTAGTTATCTGGCAAAACATCAGACTCCCGTTGTGCCCCATCCACCCTATTCTCCGTACCTAGCCCCAGCAGACTTTTTCCTGTTTCCCAAACTTAAAACCACTTTGAAAGGACGTCGTTTCCAAACCATAGAGGAGATTCAGGACAATGCGACAAAAGACCTGCGCGCCATCCCAGAAAGTGCATTCCAGGAGGCTTTCCAAAAATGGAAGAAACGTTGGGAACGGTGTATTGCCAGTAGAGGGGACTACTTTGAGGGGGACAGTGCTTAAAATGTTGTAAAATGAGCAACATAGATTTTATAGCAAAAGTTCGGTCTTTTTTTGAACACCCCTCGTATACTGTAGGTTGGAGTGAGTATATTTAAAAATAATGTATTTNTACATTTTACTGGTTTAATCCACACAAACCCAAAACATCTAATGCACAGTTTTTATAAGATAACTCTTTTCCCACAATTACATCTCCTTTTGAGCTCTCTCAGTTCAAGAAAATAGTCAACATGGTGAAAAACTATCCTAGTTTTTACTTGTTTTCTTCTTCGTTCAATCAGTACTGCGGAGTAGGACATTGATTTCCTAAAGCCCAAAGTAAAATTGAGATTAAGTTATTTCTTAATGTTCTGCGAATTAAATTCAAACCTGAGCTTATTCCGTAGCTTCAATACGCAGTATTTTGGCATGATCAATGATTATTACAGCCCAGAAACACTGAAAAATTACTAGAATATAACACAAAAATAATGGGGAAAACAAAGTAGTAGTACGATATTGCTTCCAACAACCTTCTCTCGACCACAAAGGCAACTTAGTTTCGCTTACAGAGACACTATATCAGTATACGATTGAGGCAAATATTATAATCATTANATTTTTTTACAGTGGGTTCTCAGATTCAAAATATACTACAGTACCAGCATCGATTCTTTCATATCCAAACAAAGCGTAGAGCAAAACGAAATTTCGCGCTAAGCTTCGTTTGGATATGACAGAATCGATGCTGGTATTGTACGTGTAAACATTCATTGGTCACATTCAGTGCAATTTTTAATTTGAGAACCTCTCACAAACAAACCAAGGATAACCGTAGATAGTTTAAAACAAACCTAACTTTGATGGTATATCACTAATGTAGATGAGAACCACATTAGCAAAGTTCCATCCTTCAGAAACCAATATCTTTGTTGTTAAACTTACCATGCTTTTAGTTATATTGGGATCTGCTAAAACCCTATAAATGAAGCGTTCATCGTTCTTAAGCATCCCCTAAATACGTATTTCTTAAACAGAAACAAACTTGGAGCACATCAAGGCAGATATGACAGCAAAATAAAAGTTCAGTAATTAGTTGTGCTATATTTACTGTATACAAATTAAATATTAATCTTTCAACAACCTACGCAAGGGTAGTGTATGAAATTGAAAGGTCCGCTACTTCCAAGATGGAACCTGTCATGACGTTGGTTATCGTGATCAAATCAGCTTCACCTCTCTGCAAATAACCCATCGCTCCATTCCATACACCATCAGGTCCTTTTGTCCCGAGCCTCTCAATAAAGATAAGCTCAAATCTGTAAGAAGTAAAAAATATATATACAATGNTTTCTTATATATATTTTTGAGAAAAACAGTTCCTTGATTATCAACGCTTACTAGAAATATTCAGAGTAATTTCTTAGTAATTGTTTATATTTTACAAACTTGAATATTATATTACCATGATACTATTTCTAAAAGCTAAGTAATCGCTGTGTAGCTTTCAAGTTTGGTGATTAAACTAAGTATCGGAGTTGGAAGAGAGCTGTTCTGAAAAAGCAAATTAAGTTTTAAAAAATCCACGTCCTAGTGTGAATTATAGGTGGTTACCCAGCGATTTTTCTAATACGCCAATACTTAAATTACGTATTACCGTACAGTTAGTGTAGGGTGGACCAGTCTGATTTTTAGCTCTTTGA
The DNA here is from genome assembly GCA_003456935.1 of Machilis hrabei. Lineage (NCBI taxonomy): Eukaryota > Metazoa > Arthropoda > Insecta > Archaeognatha > Machilidae > Machilis > Machilis hrabei. Next base: position 35,043 of record KZ871450.1, on the reverse strand, counting down.
CAATCTCAAAATCGATGCCTCCCGCAAAAAACTTGCCTGGAGAGAGAAGGCCTCAAATACCCATACAGTTATAAACATCTCTCCCATTCTCATTCCTGGAACCGTTAAAAATAATTCTGTTGAATATAAAGAGTACTAAACATTATAGTTCCAATTACAAATTTACCATAGCCTATATAATTCAACATATCTTCTCTAAGCAAACCTGCCTCTTATCTTGGTTAAAAATTCTTGGTTTTGGTATTTACGATTTTTTTGGGNNGAAGGGGATATTACCTAGAAAAAGTATATAATGCCTGTATATCTTTGACGCTTAATCAGATGCTAAGTCACATGACCAATGTTGGACACATTTTGTGTGATGAACTTTTTTGGGCCACGTGGACTATTTTTTTCGATCACTGTGTAATAGCTGCTGCTTCGGTTTTATTTCTACTAACATCAGAATTTCTCGAGTGGATTTCTCGTGGATTGAAGCACATCAGTAAATGTTCACACTTGTAAAAACAAGATTAATTGAGGAACCGCTAATCTGAGTTTTATCTCTTTTGAATTTTACAATGTATTTTCATCTCCCCGACAACTATAAGGTATATATAGTCCGTAATGAGGTGGTTGGTACCACTGTTTCATTCATAAGTGCTCAAAACAAATGCGAGTGCTTACAAACAGCATTTTCTCTTCTACAGACGAGAAATACAGCTAAAAATATCCGTAAACATTGTAAAATACACAGATCAAACATTTAAACTTTGATAATAAGAATTAAAAAAAGCCGCGGCAAGAACACATACCAAAATAAAACATTAGTTGAATCTTGATGTTGAAAAGAATTTAAGCTAGTATTTGTGCCCTAATGGTTGGATGTGTTATATAAATGGGATAGTGTGACATAGAATAAGGATTGGGCATGTAGAAATATAGTAATGTCAAGTTGGTGTAAACCCTTATGTGCACTGTAAACACTGAAGACAAGCTCACATCTATTGAACAGAACTTCCATTTTCTAACTGAATAAGTACCCAATGTTGATGTTCCGAAATATCTAGAGCAAACGCTGTTTCTGCACATGCGATGAAGTCACGATTGAAATTGTATTATTTTTATTAATCGCCTTACCTAACGTAACTGAGCTAACCTAGAAATCAAGTATTTGCTCTTGTAGTTATTTATTGCTCTCCAAAGTCTTACATTATAACTAAACTAATTTTCACGGACGCTCTGAATATAATNCATCCTGTCAATGTTGTGAAGATGTAGATTTATAGTAGAGAGTTAATGGTGTGCAATAGTTGGCATATGATTGGACTANTNCATGTAACNTGTGATTCTAAAACAGGTCTTTTACTGNATATGCTATAAAACGCTAAAGAAAAGTGGACACCTTTTCACAGGACTTGTCCCCTTTTTAATTGAACATGATGTCATTTGAAATTGATCATAAGATGTTATAGTTCATGCCAGAATACGTTTCTTGTCAGTAGAGCTGCTTCACATGAAGCAAAACCTTTTCTATCTGTATACGTAGCAAACAATAAGGCTTACAATTAAATAAACCTATTATACCATAGGGAATAACAACATACCACACACTTTTTTTAAATTTTTGTTTCTGTCGAGAGTCGTCCATTATAACAAAATTAATTTTCAGGACTGCTCTGGGTCTATTGACCACTATAGTATTGACTCAAAACAAATGAAAACTTTCTTTAATTTATAAAGATAAATGTTATTTGCAGCAGGGTCATCAGTAACATCATGTGTTATCTTTAATAGTTGTTGTTGTTTCTCAGAAGCAATCACTACTACTTTTCACTGATACTCCCAAAGTGCAGCAATAGTTTTAACTGCTACCGAGGAATAGCTGTATTTCTCGTCTGTAGAAGAGAAATTGCTGTTTGTAAGCACTCGCATTTGTTTTGACCACTTATGAATGAAACAGTGGTACCAACCACCTCATTACGGACTATATATAACTTAAAGTTGTCAGGGAGATGAAAATACATTGTAAAATGCAAAAGAGATAAAACTCAGATTTAGCGGCTGCTCAATTAATATTACTTACAAAGTTAGTGTCACTTTATAGAACCCGCCCTAAAATCTATTATTTTGCATGGAATACATATATCCAGTATTTGCCAAGGCGGACAGAGGATAAAAGGTTGATTTCGTAATGTCAAAAGTTCCTCTGGTTTAAGCTGGAACATGGCGTAAATTAACAACAAATAATGAAGAAGTGAGCATTAAAACATATTAGATTACGATTATTTACATATGTCAGTGTAGTCGTGAACACTATATGTATTTAGTTGATTGCATCTTTAATACACTTTACACATAAATATAGTTTTATAAAGTCACACACATTTTACACATTCTTAACAGATACATAATTTTGAAGTTGTTTGCTCCCATATGTACCCGCACCTTGGCATGCCCACATACTCTAGGAGCCAGGTTTTTCAACGAGTCAGATGAGTTTCCCATACAACAGTCTTGTATACCTATCTAAACCATAACAAAATCGGCTCCAAATAACATACACTATTTTGCCCAGTTTTACGTGGAATGTTTTTTGTTGTACCGCAATCCATTATCCTGAGGAACGATCGTTTAGTGGGATCAACCCAGAATCTTACGGTGACTGCTGCTTTCACGACCGCATGCAATTGGACCAACTTGAGTTTTTTTAATGAACTTGCCTTGATTTTCTTGCGTAAGCCTTTGTACTCCGATTAATTATTCCGCCCCATCCACAACCTTAACAGCTGCTACGCCTTGGCATCGTTCAACGTATATGACCAAAAAATCTATTCGCACGGTATTTACAGCTTTGTGGCTTCTGAACAAGTTTTGCATAATATAAACCTGGAGGCACACCCTACGCAGAATCCTCGGGGTGAAACTGAACGACCATGTTACGGCCAAATATACTTCTTGGGTTTATACTATGCAGTCGAACAACGCCTAAATGAGCCCATCAACCGCAACTGGATTGAACTCTTGGAACACATTAAAATGTATTCGCGCAGTCCTTTCTGATGATGCCATCAGTGTAAAAAGACGCCCATCAATGTACAGCCACTGCTCGATTATCACTCCCTCAAATCCAAATGGTGTTCACAACGCAAGAAGGAACAGACTACAGTCGCNGCAATCCTCTCGTGGCAAATAAAGTTTGCACAGTCTTAACCTTAAATGTTGACTTAAGATTCCTAGAAAAATAACTTGTCGTCCATCAACGTGGTAAGGAGATCATTGTCCTGCCAAACACTGATTCACGTATAGAGCCATGTACGTACCCGCAATTTGACCCAACAANGAACTTTGCTCTACGTTTTTAATAATCCATTGAAGACACCCTATGCAGCAAGACAACATGTAATCAGAATGGAAATGGCCAAGTATGTTCTTGCGTTCCGTCGATGGTTTTTTGTGCATCTTGCGATTCAAGCCAATTTTGACCTACCTGACATGCGATATATCAANTTCATTGATTTACACTTTGGGGGACGATTCTGCCAGCAATATCTCGTTGATACATATATCCTCGTGGAACGATATAGAATCATGTGTATCTCTAGCTTACATAACATAATATTATTCAAATGTTTTTTTCTTTTAAATTTATTAGTCCATGTAAATACCCAAGTGTAGCTTGGTCTACTACTAAAACATGGCAAAGCATCCAATAATAATGAACAAGAACAGGTCTACTTGAAGTACCTAATTTGAATATTAAAATGCCTCTAGTTAGCTCAAACATTATTTATNTGTCAAATTAAATAAGATATAAAAAACGGTTAAAAAACGTTAATTTCAGTTTTATACGAATTAACTCATATGCTGCTAATAGCTAGGATTAATTTACTTACGTAATGTTATGTCCGAATATCATATGCATTGCGTAGGGAAATATCTCTTGCACAAACATTTGAGTTGGCTGTGGGACATCCTGGAGTTTTATCTGCAACACAGGAAACAATTGAGGCTACGTTTGAAATGTATGTTCGTTGCTTAGTCTAGTTATCGTCCTTATGAAAAATCGTTTACATAGACAAAAATATTACGCAATTACTTATTTTTTTATGTGTAGCAATCATACGCAAAACCATCATATGTGTCAACAGTATTGTTAATACACTGATACAAAATAAAATAAANTTTTTTCACACACATAATAGCTTGTATAAAGTGTAATCTTATATGAATTGAACAAATAATTCGTTAAAATAATCTTAAGTTTGAAACTCTACANAGTGGTTAAAGTCGTCATACATAGGGTTAGTTTTCTTCTTTTATGAAATGCATTTTTTCTAAAGAAGAGTGTAACGAGATCATTCTTTTGACCGGATCAGGAAGCTGTCTAAAGGTCTGCCAGGACAATGATCTCTTTACACTCTTCTTTAGAAAAATGCATTTTAGAAAGGCATAAAAATAACCCCTATATACGGTGACTTTTGGATTATTCTATAATATACTGTTAAAGTTACAATAAGCGTTGGCCACCTAAAAAAGCAATCGTTGGCTGTTTGTTAAGCTAAACTATAGTTAACTCTTTGTGTTTTAAGTAAGTTGAATGACCCTAACGGTAAAAAAGTACAGTTGAATATTGAAGGTCAACCGATGTTGACAAAATATAAAATATAAAGTAGTACAATTACATTTTAAAAATTTTGTACACAATCATAATATTATATCAGTTTAGGAAACTGAATATTTTCAAAGGCAAACAAGAATATCCAATATTTCACAACTAAAACATTTATTCAATAAATAAAAGTTGTATGAGGTGTGGCAGAAATGTAATGAGACTGGCAACTCTGTGCATGAACCGACAAAGCTGCTGACTCCTCCTTTACATNGCAGTTAGGTTAACTCCTGCTGTTGGCTCAGTATAAGTTCGAACTTGCTATAGATGATACGCGATTGTTGAGAGCGTCTGAAGTGAAGATGTGTTTGTGAGGTGCGTTACGAAAATTGACCGGTAAATTTTGAGCAACGTTGTGTATATCATTTTATGTAAAGCTTGGCGAATCTGCACTTTTTTTTTTAGTGTTAGTGCCCCGGGAACCCCCTGTGGGCATTACTTCCGGAGCGTTACAACTAACGTTTATGGCCACTTTTTACTCCGACGTTGTGCACACATTTAGTACAACACAAGTGGTGCTCGGACATATGCCAACACAAGTGCACACTTAGGACAACACAAACATCCATGTCTTACGCGGGATTCGAACCCACGACCTCTGGGACAGGAGTCAGGCACTCTACCCACTCCCCCAGGCTGGTAGACGGCGAATCTGCACCTGTGACTTATGAAAAGTTACAAAGGGCTTATGGAGAACATTCCCAATCCAGGGCAAATGTGTTCAGACGGCATAAGGCCTTTTTACAGGGCCGAGAAGAAGTGGAAGACAAACCTCGTGCGGGAAGACCTTCAACCTCAAAAAAGTGAGGACTCTTGTGACGTCAGACAGTCNACTGACGTTGAGAATGATCAGTAGTGAATTAAATTTTAACCGGTTTACCATCCATCGGATTTTAACACAGGATTTGGGCATGATAAAAAAGTGTGCGCCAAGATGGTTTCTAAAAACCTCTTGACTGAGCAGAAAAATGTATGTGGTNCCTCAGCCCCCTATTCACTGGATCTCAGTCCCTGTGACTTCTGTTTATTCCCCCGGCTCAAAAACCATTTGAAAGGGCGCCATTTTGGTACTTTGGATAACATCCAGAAGAGCGTAACCGACGAGCTGAAAGAAATTCCAGCAGAAGCCTTCCAGTACTGCTACGAACAATAGAAACAACGCCTCCGTCGGTGTGTAGCTGCCCAAGGGAACTATTTTGAAGGGGATAACCTTGATTTGTAAAAATAATGAAATTTATGGTCAAAATAAAATCAGTCTCATTACTTTTCTGCCACACCTTGTATTCTTTGTGTTTTAATATTTTAGTTCAGATTTTTTTTTGTATTTTGTGTATATTCTAATTCATTAAAGTTCACTAAGTGAACAGACATTAAAAACAGTGTGTTATAAAGTTCGGAGCAGATACTATATATGAAATACGCCAAACTATAACAATTTCAAAACATAACACCGAACACAATATAAAGTATTTATCTGAATCTGGCAAACGTCTTGAAGTCTTAACGTTTTCATTTTTTATGGAACTATTAGTTCTGGGAAAACATAGAACCATACTAGTAAATTTGTAAATCTACTTTTNTTTTTGTATTTTGGAGGAATTNNAATTTTTGTTTGACCTAGAGACGTCTAAAATTAGCTGATGGCTCTTCCACCCAGCTGGGGTTAAACAATATNCGATTAAGATTTTCCCCACTTTGCTGCCGTACTGTAAAAATGAAGGCCTCCGAAATAAGTTTGTCTTCGTGAAATCTTAGTTCAATAAAGTTACGTAAACACAACAATTGGTGGGCATTTGGAAATTTATTTAAGAACTCTGATTTACTTACAAAGTCTTTGTAATCGAGGGGAGCTCCAATACTTGGTTAGCTTATCCTTTCATGGCTGACTCATTATCGCCCTATACCTTTGTAATGAACTGTGTGTTGATTCCATTAAAATGTGTTTGGCACATAATTCTATGCAGCACTGAAAATATTTGTTATTACCTTATATGTATTAAAGTTAATTTAAACGCTCTTTGTTGCTATATATATATATATACAACCTATTTTATATAATGTTTCCTTTTCTATAATACCTTTTTTATGGGCGCCTGGTAATGTGTACAAAATAACAGCGTTTTTGGCAATGAAGCGAACAAATGTGGCATGAACATGGAGTTGCAACTCACACAAACCAAGCTTCTTTGGAGACAAGAAAGTCTGGGTGCACTGTACGTGAAATCCTAAAGCTTGTACTGTNTANTAAAGGGCAAACAGAACTATGAATAGAGATAAATCTAAAATCATGTTTTATATATACAGCAAATGAAGATAATAGCACCTTTCTGTGTCAATCTAGNTATGGAAATATAGGTATGTTATCCATGACACAAAACATATATTGTAATAATCTTATAAATTATATTTCATTTGTAAAACATTGAGCCTATATACAGGGTGTCCCAAAAATAAACGACAATACCTCGGGAATAGATTCCTCATATGTAGAGAGTAAAAATAATTTATATCAACATTGGTTGGGAAATGCTTGGTTTCTGAGTTATTGNAAGAGGAGCCAATGTATCACATAGTTAATGTAATCAAATCCACAGTCTTGTTAAAAGCCTTTAAACACAAATCGTGTCACATACGTAAACAAATGAGAAAAAAAAAGAGATACAAAATTGGGGGCTCAGCATCATACGCCAAAAGGTTCCGAAATCNAAAGATTGACAAAAATTACAAAGCAAGGAAATTAAAAGATATTCACAATATCTTACAGACATTTTTCAAAATGTCCACATCCTGCTCAAATACAGGCTTCAGCTCGTCGTATCATTGATCGCCTTTAACACGAGTGTAGATTTGATTACATTAACTATGTGATATATTGGCTCCTTTTACAATAACCAAGAAACTAAGCATTTCCCAAACAATGTTGATGTAACTTATTTTTACTCTCAACATATGACTAACCTATTTCCAAAGTTTTGCCGTGTATTTTTGGGACATCCTGTATACGGTACAAGAATACCGGAATAGACTAATTNAGTACGACTACACAACTTACTATTAAAACATCGATTGTTGCTAACTCCAGATTGTTTCTCCTTTCCCATACATTAAGAGGCCAAAGAAGTTTGAAACCGTTCTGACGTGACCAAGATCCCCTAAATGACACTCTAAGTTCGAAGCCCTTGTCCACTTGAAAGACATCCCACATGGAAATCTCAAATGGAGTCAAATGCTGTAAAACCATCACAAAACTGTCGTATGGAACGAAAGTCTGGGAGAAGTATTTTTGTATATCTGATGTTTTACTCTGAATGAAAAACCATGGTGTGGTATGAGATGTTGCTGCAATACTCTGTAAATGAATAATAGTGTTATTAGTGATATTACACTAAAGTAGGCTTATATACAAAATATTCCATAAACCAGCATATCTTTAAGAGAATGGATATGAAGTATTTTACTTTATCTGAGGCTGGTATTTCGTCTTATAATAATTGATAAATAGGTTATAATTCGGATAAAATGTTTTGTCAGAAACTGGAGTAGGAACAGATTTTAGAAGTTAGTTAACACAAGATGTGTTTT
>KZ871449.1:16135-29351 GCA_003456935.1 Machilis hrabei | reverse complement strand
GTCCAGAACGAGGTTGGGCATCAATCGACATTTCACCTTTTTTGAAACGCGAAAACCACTCGTACACTTGAATTTTTCCCATAGCAGTATCCTTGTTAGCTGTTTTCAACATCACATTAGTTTCTGCGGCATTTTTCCCGAGCAGGAAGCAAAATTTCACGGACGCACGCTGTTCACTAAAGTCCGCCATGACAAAAAACGAGGAGCAATCGAAACAGCTTTCACAAAAATATTCACAGAGGCCAGACACAACCTTCCCAAGTGACGCCATTTGGCAGACTGACACGGAAAATGTTGATTGACGCTCTCCTAGCGGGAGAATTGCGTACTACGAAAACTCCGTCCAGCGCAGCACGATTCCGGTTATTTTTGGGTACCCCTACGTATCTGCATTCAGAGGCGCAGAAAAAATAAGCGAAGTAATTTTGCGGGAGTTAGAACAATTCAGTGACACAAAAGAAAAACTCGTTTGTTAGACCTATTATGGTGCCAGTGTTATGTCTGGACAGCTTAACGGAGTAAGGGCAAAAATTCAACAATATTGCCCTTTTGCTATTTTCATTCACTGCTACTGTCATAAATTAAATCTAGTTCTCTTAGAAGGAACTAATGTTCGTGAGGTTAAACTATTNTTTGCATCTCTGGTAGCGTTTCACACTTTTTTTTCGCTGTCACCTAAGTTATGCAACTGCTCCAGGACATTCAAAACGCTCGCNATAGACCCATAAATCGTTTGGTGTCACCTTCAGAAACGCGTTGGGCATTCAAAAGTCGTGNTGTTTCTACAGTGTTGAACAATTTTGACATATTGCAAGAAACGTTTGAAGTAATTCAACGTGAATGGTTGAATGATCCCACTACAGTAGCAGAGAGCAGAGGATTGGATAGTGCCCTAGAGAGTTTTGANTTTGTGTTTATCTTGCACACTTACGACGCTATCTTAAAAAAAAATAGATATTTTGTACCAAATATTGCAGGTAAAAATTATTGACATCTTGTTTTGCATGCAAAGGGTTCGAGAAACCACAGATAACTTGAGGAAAGAGAGAAATGAAGAGCATTTTCAAAACGTTTTAAGGCAACTACGGAATTAGTCGGCGTTCCTCAACCGAAACGTAAGAAAACAAGGCGTGTGAGGGACAATTTTGACAGTGGCTACACAGCAAACACACAAAATGAGAAAACTAGTGTTGATGATGAGCACAGGCGTTTGTATTACGAAATATACAATAGTGTGACTCACCACCTTCAACTGAGATTCAGTGATTTTGAAAAACTTAGATTTTTTTCACTGACAGACTCGTCAAATTTTAAATCATATGCAAAATCTTTTCCGACTGAACTTTTGGATCGCCTGATACAAGTTTATCCTGTTTTTGATGTTCCAAAATTAAAAAACGAACTGTCAGTGTGCTACAAGTCAGAAACATTTGCTAAACCTCCTCATCAGTTATTAAAGTTTCTGGTAGAGAATAGTATTGAATCATCATTACCTGTACTTGGTAAACTATTACGTTTACAACTGACGCTTCTGGTATCTAGTACATCAGTAGAGCGATCGTTTTCGTAGTTGAAAAAAGTTACCTCCAAATACGATTGGTCAGGAACGACTGACTGGACTATTCAAACTGTCTATCGAAAAGAAACTTCTTTCGTCATTACAACGAACAAGTGATTTTTACAAGAAGATAATTGAGAAATTCACAAGGCAGAAAGATCGTCGGGCTGACTTCTTATTTAAGTGAGGTAAGAATAATAAATTATTCCTAAATAAAATTGTGTGTAGTAATTCTATTATATTTTGTATCTTAATTTTGGTAATACTGGNTAACGCTTATCACAGACAGTTAAATATAAATGTCAACAGTTTCAAAGTTAAAAGCAAAAATGTTTGGAATTTTAAAACTCAAGGCGTCAAATCATTGTAAATTTGTTCCTCTTATAAAACCCCTTTTCAGGGGCTTCTTTCCCCAAATCCCCTTTCGAGTTGGGCCTTTTTGTCGTTCAGATTTGCCTACCCAAGACCAAGTCCCACGAGCCGCCACTGGTCCCAACGACATAAAATTTCAACACAGTCAGCAGTGTATTGTTCTTTCTTAAATGACGATTTCACCGCTAATTTTCATTTGCGCCTGCATCTAGAAGGAGAAGGGGAGTACTGTAATAACCCTGCTACCTGGATTAAATTTTTGCCCTAACTAAGCTTAACAGCAACCAGTGTATCTGCACCGTATTCGACTGAGATCATTACGATCCATTTGGCACTCTAATAAAGTCTTATAGAGATCACATATTTTGTCAAAACTTCTCTGGAATATCTGTTTCTTTCTTCTTTTGCTCTAATTAGCAATTAAAATTTTAAATTAATTAATTTAATTACTGGAAAACTTTGTCTAACTGGTTAAAAGGGTTAATAATTGGTGTAAAGTCCTATATATTTAATTATTGATGGTATAGTTGTAGTAGGGGCTGTAGGAAGTGATCTCCAGGTAATGGTGGAGTTTGCTGCAGTTTTGTCCATTTTTCAAGGTCAGTATTTAACTTTATGTAATTTTAGGAGGTGATTTTTTTTAAGTCCAAGTCAATAAAATTTTAAACTTTTTTATTATNGAAGTTAGAGAGTGGGCGTTGTTTCCATTGGATGCAGAAGGTTAAAAAAACATATAAATACTAAATTTGGTTATTATAAGTCATTAATTGGTAAAGTTATTGAATTTAGTAAGTTAATTAATTCTTTGATGACGTCATCTTTGAAAGACGTACAAAGATGGATTCTCAGTGAAAAGGGGTTTCACCTAGAAGAAAAACTTCCCCTTTCAATCTCGTGACTGTGAGAGGACGAAATTCTGAGAATTGGGTGTTAACTTTATTTCTGGTGACTGGATTAGAGGCTGCATTCTGGGACCTTGGATGAGAGAGTAGAGTTGCAGGAAGGGGAGTTTGGTGAATGAACAAAGACAGTCTGGCCTGGAATCTAGCTAAGCAAACAGCTCAGTGATTTTCGTCTGGTATTCAAGCAGTCAACATTCTAAAATTATACTGTTCTATCATTACCTAAGTTAAATTAAATTAGTGATATTTATCATGAACTAAGTGAAAATTTCGAAATAACAGTGAGATCAACTAATTTCGGACTATTGTCAAAAGTGATGGTGATAATTATGAAGCCATTATCTCGTTTGGTTGGAGATCGTCCAGGGGTTTGCGGTATAGTTCCAAGCTAACTCAATCTTTTATTTTCTTCTTGCCGTGGTACCCGACGTCTGGTATGTACTTGTATCAACTTTTCTTGAACTCTGAGATGAAATGCAGATAAGCACATGGTTGCCAAGCAATTTGCTGCACTTCAGTATGGTAAACCGACTATCATTTGTAACATGGTTTGAAACTTCTGATTATCCGATATTGGCCAACACCTTCTAAAAGGTTGCTTGTAGCTATTGTTGCCGTACTTCTGTTCTAATATTTGTACTTCGACTTCTTTCTGATGTGACTACGTTTTCTGCTATTTACTACAAACTTTTCCAAGAGCTGAAGTCTTCTTGTGTTTGTAAGGTCCACCGCTGTCCATCCACTTGGACGCAGCAGATATTGACTTGATTATTAAGACTGTGAACTAAAAGGAAGGTAGAAGAAATGTCGTGTGGAGAGAACTAAACGTAACTAAGTTTGAAGGAGATGGGAGGTTAGTTAAGTGATCTAAACTTGGACACTTTGAGGTGTTGACTACAACCATAACTTAACAGGAAATTGACCTAAATGGTTAGATGAATTAGCAATAGAAGGACTAACAACGTTTACTTAATTAAACGCTATGAACTTTCGTGTAAATTGGGGTAGTCTTTAACTGTATTTTTTTTCTTTCGGACACTCGACGATATATTTTTTTTTTTAACTTGCACTGGGCATTTAAAACTTTCTCTGCGAGTAGGCTCGTAGAAACCCTTGCAGTATAAACGCTGTTAACCGCCCCTATTCTACAGGCAATAGTATGGTATATTTTCATTGTGCATACATGTGTATATTATTCAAATGTGATTTAAAGTGATTAGTGTTCGTCATATCTACGAAACCTACTGTTCTATTGTCGTGTGGTGTACTGCAATTCAGGTACTGTACTTATGTTGTAATTATTTTGTAGACTTGCAGACTATTGGAACTTATACGTCAATTTTATTGGTGTGTTCATTATGTACCTGCTTAATCATATTAGTCAGTAGTAGTTGGTAATTTTAATCAACACTACATCATCTGATTACCAATTACTTTTCATGTTCGTCAGTGTATATTTAGATTTATGATCTGATTAAGTCATATTTGGTAAATTTTAAGCATCATCTTGATTACCAAATATTTTCTAATTGAAAAAATTGTGTTTTGTGTGAGCAAGACAAACGAAGCTGCACACATCATTATTCACTATTTGTTATTTGTGTAATTACTTTCAGTAATTGATTATTCCAGGTTTAATGTGTATTGACTAATGAATTTAAGGCCACATGTTATATTGAACTTATATTTAAGAATTTTTGCTATTGTACCCTCCAATATAACACAACGTGATCACGGCCATGTCAATCCACAAACACTCACACCTAATATTTTGTGTTACTTGCTGTGTTCTGGTGTTTACATAATTTCATTGCATTTTCAAAGCTTAGTTTGACTTTCGAGTCAACGTAAAAATAAACTTGTTCAAATTTAAACTTTCTGAATTACATCGTTTTTATTTACCTATACCATTTTTGAATTCGAACTGCTTTCACTGTGTGTGTATATTCACAGCTGCTGTTCTCTGCATGTTTAATAGAATCCATCCCCGAGACCCAAAATATTTCTTCATTCTTACTTAGAGTTTAAGTAAGTCGACTTTTATCTTTAGTTTATGTTTATCAAGTCAATCACGATAACTACTGGTACTCGAAGTTGTGTAATTGTCTCCCTTGTCAATTTTTCTCTCGATTCCCCCATTTCCACAACCTCAAACTTGATAGATGTCCCTGTAAATTAACTATCCAACATTGAATCATTACAGCAAAAGTTCTAGGCTATTTCATCCCCAAACGTTGTTTATGATGTTTCTAGGTAAATGCTACATTTAGCCAACATTTGAACATCAAATTAACCATCATGGGTCACTTTTGAATCTGCCACTTTTTTCACCAATTGTGCAAAGCAACTGTGTCCTGAGCTCCGTTTTCTTTTTCTTTAAGGTTTACGTTTAGTTTACAATGTGGCAAGTAGTGCTGTACCGTTTCAATTCGTTTGTGTTCGTTTATACATTTTTTTAATCACTTTACTATGTAGAAACTGCTTTTCTGTTTAACTTAATGTCAGTCATATCTTTGANAATTAAAAGTGTGTCAATTATATTTGATCTCATTTTCTTGAAATGTTTCATTTAGAGATACTTTTTTTTTAGATATATTAATGGGACTGAACGCCATTCAGTGTTGGGAAGTTTTCAGTATCATTGCATAAGTGTCTGGTCATTTTTAATCAAATGTTAGAAATATGACTGTTTTTTAGTTTGCAAGATTTATTTTATAATTGTAATAATGCTGGACTTTGTTATTTTTCAGCAACACACTACGTGTGAAGCTGCAGCGTGGTGCCATTATTATAGTTGTGTGCTGCACAATGCTGCCCTTCGTCTCGACGAGGAAGACCCAGAAATGGCAGAACAGGAAGAGGAGGAAGAACTCGAACATGGAGAAGCAGCACCCCAGAATGCTAGAGGAAATGCTGTTCGAGCGGAATTTATAGCGAATAATTTTAATTACTGTAATGTACACACGATACCCCCAAATAACTGCTTGTTTTATATCCCATATAACATCCGACCTGTGGTCTAGTGAAATTTCTTTTACTCAAATTTAGGTGTTTCACTTTCTGCTCACTTTAAGGCATANTTAGTCAATGAATACATTTTGTTTAGTACTAGTTAACGATAGCTGCAAATGTGGATAGCTATTGCTATTGGATTATTATGGTCCCACTGTTACGACATCTCGAGTCTAACGGAGACCCCGTCCGCGTCGTAATGACGCTTCGGGATAGTTGAATTTTGCCACTCNCTCGACACGTAGCCGCAGGTGGGTTCTTTTACGTCGAACACTTGTCGACGGGACCCGCTTTTAACGTGTCTCCCGGAACACGCCAACGATCGAAACTTAGTGTGGAGTGCTTCACGGGCAGACTCATAGGACAACCCTTTTTAACCCAGGGCTAGGAGCCGACCCTGCGGTTTGAACCCGAGACCTCCCGATCAGGTGGCGAGCACTCTAACCACTGGGCCAACCTGTCGGTTAAACGTCGATCTACGACCTATCACCGTACCCACCGCACCGCACGTCACTTGTGCGACATTNTGATCTGCATTATATTTACAATTAGTGTTATCTTGCAGACACACACATGAAACAAGTAGCTGACAAGCTAAATTGAAACACTTGTTTTTATAAGATGAAGGAACATTTATTAAACACAAAAGTCAGTTCAAGTGTATAACTGAATCCTGTTAACTAATAACCAAGGCCTATTTTCATTTAAACAGAAATTGCAAAGGAAACAGACTTCAGAGAGTAATAAATGTTGCTCCACCAAATCAGTGGAAGTATTTGAAGCAGTGGTGGCTCGTGCTTTGGTTAGGCCCAACAAGGTTGTCACATCAGATTTTCTGAAACTGTACAGTAATAAGCACAAGTATTTGTGTAACCATGACCACTTCAGGTATGCTTATAATATAATAAAATACAAGTTCATTGGTTATAGACATTATACATTACAAGCCACATCGGGAAACGGTGTCGTGCCTCGTTAAAGCACAATCGCGGGCTGCCGCCGAATCGAAGCGAGCTTTAATCCATTTATAGGTCTGTTTGGTAGTTGTAATAATAAAAAGTAAAGTTATTCATGACATGGTGTACTATAAATTCCATCCAGTATAATTAGATATTCATGTACAGATGTGTTGTTTAACAGCACATCCTTTAGGGTCATTTGCACTCTAATACAGAGATTCCTCACAATTAATGTCGTTTTTATGAAACTGCCTTGTATTATCTACTCTCGTCACGAGGCACCTCGAAATTGCTGCCGAGAATTGTTCTCTCTGGGATTCGAACCCACGATCTCGTGATCCACAGTCGACCGAATTCTCGGCAGCAATTTCGAGGTGCCTCGTGACGAGAGTAGATGTATATATATATCTCGAAATGTTACAAGTAGGCTGTAGCTAACAATCCAGACAATGGATTATGTCCAACTAAGTAGTACAGAAGTTAATCAACCATTGTCAAAAACATTCAGATTAATTTTAATTAGAGAAGAGGAATGAATGTCGCAAACATTTGTGCCTTTTACACGAGATTTTAACCTGTAACCCCCTATCTAGAGGTTAGCCACTAGAACGGATTTAGTATAATTTACAAGATGTCTGATGGAAAATGGTCAATGTTTTCCAAAATTTGTGATCCTGATGAAGTGGTTATTTTCAGTTTTTTTTTTAAATAATAAAGATGTTTTTAGTGTGAATTTCAAGTTTTATTTTGTTTTATTTAAGATAATGATTCTGATAACAATTTTAATTTTTGTTGCAAGAAAACTAAATAAATTTGAGTACACCGCACACCAAACTGACAAATGTCAGTCTGATATTTGTCATTCCATTATTCATATAAGAAAATCAAAGACAATATAAAGACTACAGGTATATAGCAACATGAACATTATTTCCTTTTCATATTTTTTTTAATTCACTTGTTCAGTTAGGCAAAGGTTAAAATATATTACAAGTTGTTATCGTACTACACGGCTAGCACCGTCTCGTAAGGCGAAGTCCACATCACGTGAGCGCTTTTTTGGTAACGCCTATAGCAAATTCTCAAACTCGCAGCTCTTTACCACTGGTGTTAATAAGAACATTTTAAAAAATGTGCTTGTGTGATGTGGACTTTGAATTTGTTTTATTTGGCAAACAAAGGTGAAGAACATGTAAATGTTTAACCAGATGATGTGCGTTTCGTTGACGTTCACATGTAACGACGATTGAAAAACCAAAATATCAAGCCATATTAAAAACAGCGAGAGATTTTAGTAACATTCGACGTTACTGTATTTTCACAGTCCTTTTTCAAATACCTCCTGTGTAAAAATTTACCCACCGACAACTGGTGAACTGACAAAATGCAAGACAGGTGTGTGGTGGCTATTTGGCCATTTCTAATATTTGTAGGTTCGTTAGAGCTTGCGAATAGTCGGCCGACGTTTGTCGGTCAGGTGTGCGGCCGGGCTTGGTGTTCGAGCCGAACGTGTGTAAATACTAATATTTACTGAGGACGGAACAGATGTGTTCTGAAACCGTATGCAATATTTTTCATAGCTGCTTTTTATGCCAATAAGAGGATTGGTTCTCGTTTCTAGTGTTTCAGATCACGACTTTTGTAAAAGTCTACCTAAGAAATCATCTTTGTTACAAATGTATGTGTTCTATGACTTATATGGGAGAAACACCTCGTCACATAGCACACATCCAAATCGCAATCACCTTCTTTGTCGTTCTTCCCTGGGATGAAGCGCACTTAACCTTCCTCTTTTTTGCTAAATATTTAAAATGTTCACTTTTTTTTCTTTCAGTGTGTAAGACAATTAAAAACCCACTAGTCACAGTAATGCAATATAAACCTATTTTTGGTAAAAACAAACATTGACACTAGGTTAAAAACTTAATTTTCAGAGTACGGTAAAATAAACCTGATCATTACTTTATTGAAACGTGAATTCCTACTCCAGCTTCAGACAAAATATACATTAAAAAAACTCGTGTACATATCTTGCCAAAAGCAATTATATTGCAAAACCGTGAACAGCAGACATTTAAATAGACTGAGAAATGCGAAGCAAGTTGTACGAACATTGACGCGAACGTTAGGTTAGCAACGCCTAAAACGTAGTACAACAACACGTACAGATGCANGACGCTCCCGACGACAAATGCAATGAGCCGGCTANGAACGAGAACGTAAATCGTGACGCACGGCTTTTCGATTTGTACACGCTATATAATTATTTACGTAATAATGGTTTTACCACACCACTGACGAAGTGTCGGGGAATGCATCGTGTTTATAGGGGTAAAGCAGGAGTAGGTTTTAAGTACTTAATTTTGGTTTGTTCTGCGAAAGGTTGCTTGATGAAGCAGCATCACAACTGATAAATGCTACAAAGAGTAAATAATGCCTAAAAGTACAGAAAGGGGTACAATAATGCATCATGATAATATGTACATTTTCCAACCAAAGTATTACACAGACACGGGTTGTGCCCTTATTTAAATGCATTGTTTGACATCGCTCGTCTAACGTGCTATTCTTAATTATCCCTATTTGCTTGCCATCCCATGGTAGTAATTTAGTTTAGGAGACGAAGTACAAAGTAATGCTTTTCTGGACTCGCAAAATACGTGTGAATCGAATCTGTGAAAAAGTTGTGCTGTAGATAGTGGCACTACTCCATGCCTCCATGCATTTACTAAATTTTGAAGTGCAACTTATGTAAATATTGATCTCATTTAGCTTTGCTGATGAGTTTTCAAAGGTAGATATAAATAATAAGTGATGTTTCAGTAACAGTACTTAAATGTTTAGATCCTCTAGATTTACATTGGACTGCCAGTTTTTTTTTCAGATGAAAGATAACAATGACAGATAGTAGCACCTTTTAGTAGCAAAGGGAAAATACCAGTGAAGGACATCTGAATAATGTACATTTGCATCAAAACTGGTAAATGTTTTGGTTAATCATGTCGACAACTTCAAAGTACTTAATATTAAAAAAAAAAAAATGGGAGAGCAATATTTACACCACTGCCTTTTAAATTCATAAAAAAAATTATTCCATGATCCATTTGTTACACGTGTTTCAGGATTTGGATAACATATATACATTTTTTAGTTTATTCCTGGCTTTTGTCTTGCACATTTATTGTTGTGTTTCAGTGTTGCAATACATCTTACTAAAAAAATAAAAAAAGGAACATCAAATAAAAAGTCTTGAGCTGCCAGTGATACAATTTTTATTGTAATTGCAAGAAATTACACATTTTTTTAACATGGAAAATTTAATTTCAGATATTTGCAGCCGGTTCAGCAATCTCTCTTTTCTTATCAATTCACACTCTTTTCCGATCGCATCTATACTTTTCTGCTCTTCCAACATCGCCTCTTCTTTCTTTACACTATATTCACCAACTTTCCTTTCGTCTCCTCCAACTCTTCTTTCGATAGCTTCGTCCTCGGCTCTCGCGTTTTCGTATCGCTTTCGACTACCTTCTCTTTCGAAGCCACGGTAGAGGAGAAGTAATCCGTTGCGTGCTTTTTTCGTTTCGTCGACGGCATTTTCGTATTCCGAGGACTAGACTGCACCTAAAATAATGAAAACGTATTACAGTCGAGTATGTGATCAGTGGTTAAGTGATTTCAAAACAGCACTTTGGCCTATTGGATTTTACATCTATGCTACCAAGTGGTTTGTTTTAAACTATGGGAAGAAATGTATGTATCTGCAAGTAAATGGCGTTTTAATAAGCAACCTGTATTATGAGTATTAGATTAAAAAATGTAATTCTGAAAGAAGCAAGCATTATTAAATGGAACTGAAACTCTAGTGCTAAATTTGGAGGAAAAACATGAATAAGTAGTGTCTCTTTTAACAGTCTAGAGCTACACTTAAATGTAAAATCAATTGCATCATAACAGATTACAAAATGCGGTAAAGTTTATTTTTAAACTGAAAATGTTCATGAAAAATGAGTAATATGATGGGGCACTTTGCATCACATGGTAAGCTTGCTTAGTTTTTATTCAACAACTTCAAACATGTAAAGTAGGTGAGAGTTTCCTTGTTAAAGGTTTACGACAAGCCACAATAAATTATGCACGAATCGACAGGAAAAATGTTCAGTACTGAATGAGGAGATGTGGCACATTTTAACCTCTTTAGGTAGTTCCGGTGACCAGTTTACAGTCCTGTAGTATACTTTCCAGCGCTTTCTAATATAACCAATATAACCCTTAACTGGCTAATTTCACCATCAGTGCCGTTCCCCTGTTCGGCAATTATTTTAAGAAAAAAAAAGTTAAAAAATGTGTTAGATTTGCAACATACATGGTTAACATAACAAAATGTTAAGCGACATTATAACATATATATTACTTACAGGTTCCTCCTCTAAATATCTAAATATTTGCTATATAGGAATTGATACATAGGCCTAGGCCTGCACACTATTTACATTTCTGCTTACGGATACTGCTATCGGCATTCGTGTTAGTTTCATCACTTGTCGTAGTCATAAAAATGTTCAAATAAACACAAAGGATTATTTGGATAATCGACATTTGTTATAACGCCAATTTGTCCGATAAAAGAAAATCTATTCTGGTGATGCCATGCCATTTTCATTGTTTACTCATTTTACTGTTTACAGACTTTTCATTATCATTTTTGCACTTCGAATCACTACTAGATTCATTCATGTAAAGGAACATCACTATTTTTGTCAGAACTATCACTTTTGATCAACATTAAAGTAATTACTTCGTCTGTCAGAGTTTCGTTTCCTAAGAGCCGTGATGAAAACTGAACATCGAGAAGTTCCACGACATTCATTTACGTACCAAAATCGAGTGAACCGGCAGCCAATTCGACTCGGTGAATGTGGAACTTTTAAGGCGATCACGTATTCGTTGTAGGATCTTCGAAAACGGGTGTGCGTCTGAAGACGGGTTAGCCGACACGAAGAGGAAACGAATGTGAGTTTTAAGATGCTTTAGACATGCAATTTTTTTTACTTTCCAACAAAATAAAAACATAAACTGCAATTAACGCATACCTACTCTTAGGTAAAATGGAATATTTTAAATTAAATTATATAAGGTTTCACAAAAATAGTCTGAATATTTAAAATAAATTAAACAAATTTCATGATATTATGGATAGTTCAAGATGAACCTTACCCACTTAATAGTTAACTTATATATTACGGATTATTACCGTTCTAGTACGTGTAGCTGCTGCCNTTGCAAATTCCTCGGCAAACGGATTGCTGGCGTTTGCCGTTCCACCGTTAGTTACGGGGACCTCAATTTCAACGAACTCAATTACGGAAGGCACTGTAACAAAATATTATCNCANGAGTTAAACANANACNAAAAGATACATACATTGGCAAGGCACTGTATTTTAGTTTTTGTATGCAGAAACTATCTACATGTCTAGGAGGGTGGGTATATACAAATCACAAATTAAGGTGTAGGGCGCTTATTGGATTTGCACCAACAAACACAACCACTAACATTGGCCCTATTTCAGTGTTAGTTCTTCTCAGGCTATCCAAAATTGGTTTCCATGTATAAAAAAAATCATCTATCTCCTGCAGTTCATCTAGTTATACATAAACTAAAGTGTTTCTAATAACTAAAAGACTTATTACTTACAGGACGTTTGCACAACCTAACACACTGCCATTTTTTATGCATCTGAACCAGACCTCGTCTTCACATCACATCTAGCAAAGACGAAAAAAAGACGAGTCATTCTGGACGGTGTTGCCAATAGTTATATGTATTGGCATTTTAATACTTCTAAGGCAGGCACGACCGGTACGACTAGCACATTATAATTTCTGGCAATACGTGAATGCAATTTATGTACATGTATTGCCAGAAATTGTACCGGTCGTACCTGCCTTAGAAGTATTAAAATGTCAATACGTATAACTATTGGCAACACCGTCCACAATGACTCTTCTTTTGTTCTTCTTTGCTAGATGTGATGTGAAGACGAGGTCTGGTTCGGATGCATAAATAATAGCGGCGCTTTAGGTGTTGCAAACGTCCTGTAAGTAATAAATCGTTTAGTTATTAGGAACACTTTAGTTTATGTATAACTAGATGCACCGCAGGAGATGGACAATTGTTTTATACATGGAAACCAATTTTGGAAGTACTAACACTGAAATAGGGCCAATGTTATTGGTTGTTTGTTTGTGCCTGTGAGATCGGTGCAAATCCAATAAGCGCCCTATAATTATTTACTTGTTTTTATGCTCTGGTCTAGTTTTTCAATATATTAGAAGTAACAAATATTACTTATAATTAGTCAATCACTAGCATTACACATCTGTTAGTAAAAAAAATGGCTTATTATTTGACAT
>KZ871449.1:0-15967 GCA_003456935.1 Machilis hrabei | reverse complement strand
AAAACACAATCGAAACCAAAGAAAATATACATTTAGATATATTATCTTTGGTAGAAACGTAAACTTCAGTTCAATGAACTCGCGCGTTTTCATACACAGTCTATAATAATACGAATTATTGTATAGACTCTGTGGTTTCTTATATCGATGGTCAGCAATTTTTACGCTGCAGGAGAGAGGTGAGGATAAACACAGGTCTTGTGGGCTCCGTACGGTAGCGAATCGGTTGCGCTCGATAGCGTCGTCCGCTTGGTAGCGTAATCCACTATAAATGGCCCTTAACTTGTGGAGGCCCATTTATAAGTATGTACTCCATGTCAGTAAACTTAACCTAAATCAGTATTGTAATATCAATTCTTACCAATTTCCTGCTCATGGTATATGCTATCACTATCACATAAATTCTGCTGTGGATGGAGCTCATCCCGGAGGAGGTCCTTCACTTTCTTCGAGAACTCTGTCGCAGGGGGCGTT
This sequence comes from Machilis hrabei, assembly GCA_003456935.1. Taxonomy (NCBI): domain Eukaryota; kingdom Metazoa; phylum Arthropoda; class Insecta; order Archaeognatha; family Machilidae; genus Machilis; species Machilis hrabei. The sequence continues at coordinate 15,493 of KZ871449.1, read as the reverse complement.
TGAGGCGTCCCTCCTCCGGTTAAGTACCTGAAAATAATTGAATATTGTTGAATATTTGGAAACTGTTGTGTTAGTTGAGAAAAATCAAGAGAAAAATCTTCTGTAATTTTTGTTTATGTACAGAAAGTATAAGGTTTTGTTTATGTCCTTGTACAGTAGAATTATATTAATTTTAAGTTCTTGTGAAAAAGGAAGTTGTTTTTGTTAAGTATTTCCTTTTTCTGTTGTTTGTTTACATTAAGTGAGACTTGCCCTTGATTCACCAAGTGAAAGTGAAAGTTGGTGTGCACAACTGTACTTCTGTGCAAGTTGTGTTTTGTTTACTGTTGGATTACCATAAAGAGCACAGCTGGTGAGTAACAGCTGTGGGCAAGCTCAGTTCCTCAGCAGCTCTGGCTGAGACAACATCAGGGGTGAAGTTTACAAACCTGGATGAAGTATATTGGGAAGTTGAGTGACAAAGGCTGTCTGTCACAAGTATCAAATAGCAAGCATACAACTAGCTAGATACATAGAAAGTGCTTCATCATTGAATTTATTGGACATCAACCAAGTAAGTTACTTTACTAACATTACCTCATGCACCAAATTTTATTTCACTGTACATTTTATAACCTGACTAATAACTCTAATTTTTCGCTTTCTTACTGAATGCTCCAACAGAAACCAACAACTGCTTAAAGTACGTCGCCCGTGCCTAAACACAGGTAAAAACTTACGAACGACTGGAAAGTGTAAATTTATGTGAATTTTAATACATTCTGGAATGTCAAATCACAAACATTAATGAATATTGTATGACAATAAGTAGGCCGACTCAATTTACTAATTTAAGAAAATGTAAATGTGTTGAAGGGTATGTATTCAATTAGAAAAAGTGCAAGTCCTGTGAACAGATTGCTATGCATTTCATGTGGCATTTATACATTTAAATGTTTTAGTCTGTAAGCAGGTATGCACTCAACCAACATGTGAAGTCACTGAACTACATTTNTAAGTGGTTTTGTTTAGCTAACATACAGACAGAGAGGCTTACTCGTTTTCAATCTAAATGTATGCATCTATCTGCCTTCAAAACATAATAACGTTTTTGGTCACTTTTAACAAACAAAGACTGAAATGGAAAAAAAGTAGAACACACTCCAGCTTCAAATTATTCCCTTTACATGCCGTTGCAAGATTTAATAAAAACTATAGTGTATTAAGTGTGCAATGCGTGTTCTACTGAAAATAACATCCGATTTGCATTAGAACACAGATTTTAAACTAATAGACTATAATTTTTAACATATCTTGCTCCAGCATGTAAAGGGAATAATTTTGGAAGTGAGATACTTTTCCCATTACACTCTTTTGTTTGTTTATAGAGACCAAAAAGTAACTAAAATAGTGACTCCCTACACTTTAAGTAAACCAGACTTTAAAAACTGGTTGTAGGTCGATACAGTCTTAGTGCATCTAGTCTAACTAAATTAATACTCAAGTTCGTGTAAGGTGCACCAGTTCATGGGTAATACAAGTAGGCCTATAGGGTGAAGACTCGCCAGCACTAACCGAAGACTCGCCAGGATCGCGCCTCTGATAGCCGCCAAAATCGGCCGACTTCTACTTTTTCTTTCTTTGTTCTGCTGTTTCAGAGTTAGCTAACTGTGAAACAGCAGAACAAAGAAAGAAAAAGTAGAAGTCGGCCAATTTTGGCGGCTATCGGAGGCGTGATCCTAGCGAGTCTTCGCCCTATGGCAAAGTTCCTGGTTATTCATGTACAGGCTATGTAGGGTGGATATTCAGTTTGAAGCAAAGATCTATTTGATATGACCTAAAAACTTAATAGGCCTATTTGTAGATAAAATTATGAATCCTGTGAACTAAAATGATTAGCTGGATGATTTTCATTATCTATGCCTATTACAAATATTTAGAAGCAGCGGCGTCTCGTGACTACGTCAAACCGGTGTCAGAGAGGCTGCAATTTTTCTTTCGCTCCCGAGTACAGTCCACATCACGTGTGCGAGCAAAATTTAACTTGGCCGATGAAAATGTTTGTGCACACGTTGAACGCTTACTAATAAATTCACCGTACTCGAAGAGTCGAGGAAGTTTTGCAACGTCTCTGCACACCAGTTTGACATAGTCACTGTTTAGAAGTGATAATATTCATTAAATACTGTATTATTTCAATATCTTAACATTCTCCAAACTAAATATCCACCCAAAGGAAGGTATTCAATTTNAAAAAGGCAAATCATTTATACAGAACTTGGCTTTTTTTGTAACANAATATCTACCCTTCAAGGTTACATTAGGCCTCGACTTTTTTAAACATTAATTACCGATTTAAAGGTTATCATAAATAAATCTGACCAGTAAGTACGGGGGCCTACACGAGATAAAATTCTTATTAGTAATTAATAGGATGTGCATCACACCAAAAAAGACATGGCCTTAACTATAACTAGAAAATTTGATAATCATTTTACAATATACAGAAAGGCTAAGAACAGACTAACTTGTGATTTGCAGGGAAAATTGGGCTGACCACCACATTATCAGTCTGGCAGCACTATTTTGTTGTTATTGTTTACACCCTCCTAGCGATAAACATATATGGGATAGATAGCCCTTAATTAAATGCAAGATTTTAGTAGGTGCATTGTAAGTTAGATTGATTTTAACTTCTGCACAGAAGCCACGATTTAAATTTTATTTACTATAATAATCGCCTTATCTAACCTAATTTTACCGAACTGGCCTAAAAATCATTTATTTGCATTTACAGTTTTTATTTAAGTCCAAAATAATCCATTTGAACTGAACTAGTGTTTACGGAGGCTCTAGATCTAATTAAGCCTGTGTGCATAGCTGTCTAATATGGTAATGGACTAACAATCTCTTTTTTTATTGCAATTTATGGCAGCTTCTGATTTAAGTTGTACTTTAGGCCTAGGTGTATGTATACCACAACACCCTATAGTTAGAATGGATGTTTCAGGACAAAAATAAAAAACTGTGTCCCAATAGGGCCAAGGGCTTACTTGATTTTTTTTATATTCAGCTTGGAGCAATGATCTATTTGCAGTAACACAATTTTTGTTGTGATATAATTATGGCTTCCAAAATAAATATTTGTAGATAAATCTATACATCATATGAACTTACATGAATAGCTTGTTTATTTTAGATACTTTTTTTTAACTAACTACTGCTTTCATCTGGAAGTTAAAAACTGTGTTACTCCAAACTTAACATATTAAGCTTACTCCAAACTGAATAAGTAAGGCCATTGTTAAACCCTTATTAAAGAAAACAAAATTTAAATTGCAACCTGTAAATATTTAATGAATGTAAGCTAGGCCCTACCACTCCCGTTTTGGCAAGTATATTACACCTACCTCTACTCCAAACACTACCAAGTGGCACACAGCTCCCTGGTATTGGTAGTCTTATAATAGGCCTACATATATTTCGTTTGTGTACTAGCTTAACCGCACAGTTCTGTATTACAACGTCCGATATTACGGAACTCGTCTTTCCGCAGCAATTTCTTCCTTGGACCGCATTCTTAAATTCTTCCACAGCTTCTTAAGTTGTTCCACTGTCCTCGGCCTCTCGCATCGTAGCTTGCCTTTACTTCCTCCCACGCCAAGTTTTTCTTGGCGAGGGACTGGAAATCTCCCTTCCTGTTTAATAGCACATCTTTTTTGTCCCCCACTAGCTCTAACGAGCATGCCCTTTCGTCATTCGTGTAAGCGTTCCTTTTCTCCGCCACGTTCACTCGTTCTTCCGCACCGATTGTCGACGCCTTATTCTTCGAGCCCATGCCTTACAATGTTTCCAACAACAATTACATACGCTACCACAACTTACTTTTTCCACCACTCAACAGTTGCCATTTTAGTAGAAATACCAGATCGCGCTTCGATCCGACAACGGCGTGCTCCCGATCGAGTCGAGCCCAGGTTAAGCAGAGACAGTGCAATTCGTCAACGGAGCACGCCATTTCGAGTCGAGCCCGAATTTGAGCTAAGCCAAGGCTCGTCTAACGTCGGTGCATACGGGCAGTTATTAAGGTAATTGTATTTTAGCCCTAATCCTGTAGAATAGAATCATTACTTTTAAATGCTTTCAATTAGGTCGACCACACTCTTATTGGACAGAAAAATGCCTTACAGGTTCAGTAGTGTCATAATAGCTTTTTACCCGCTTTCTTTCTGAGGGCAGTAGAAACCTGAAATGTTTCAGAATTTGATTCAACTTTTTCACAATGTAGCTACAAAATGTTTTGAAACATTCGACTTGAATTCTACCTGATCCCTTTCACTTACTTTGTCAAGTTTTTTTTGAACAGAACTTCCAGATTGCACTTATCAAAAATATTTTCTAACAGAGCACGACCCTCGAAAAGAGAATCGATGCTCTCCTTCTTACATACCTACCCCGTGACGGTAAAAAGTAAGGCGTCCGTCTCGCTGTACAAAATAGGTTATNGCTGACTCTTGCTTTTGAAAAGACAAATTTTTTAAACAGCCGTGGCTTGAAACAACATTTTTGCAGTAATTGTAGGTTTCTTTAAATAGGAAACTATCTTTTTTATAAGAGGCACTATATACCACTGACTTTTGCCATGGAATGTACTCCAAAAAAGTAGTATTCTACAGCTGGCCATGTGCACTGTTCAAGGAGTCTATTGACAGGTTCTAGAGTCGACCAATATGACAACACATGTTTAACGAAGTTGTGTTTTGGGATTGCTCTTAGAGACAAGAAGGCCAGCCATGACAGTAGTAGTACACAGCAATAACCAAATCAAAAACATCACACCCAAAGACCTCTAAACCCTTCAAAAATATATTGTTTATCTTATACAAGTTGCATGTTCCCACTGACAACAAACCTTTTCCCATTAGCAATCTGATCATGACAAGATGTTTAGTACGGAGCAAACCCCACCCTATCCCAAGAGGTTTGAAAATAAAAGAACTTACTTGCAATGAAAAATGTCTCAAGGTGATGATCAACTATTTCAGCCCTTTTAACTGATCAATATTTTATGGAGATTTGCAATTCTTTCTGACACTTTTGGTTTGTTGTTTCATCGAATTATATTGAAAAAGGTTGTTCTTGTTCAAGTCTCAAAAGTTAGGTCCAGATAAATCACTAATTAAGTAAGAGATTTTAGTTGGAGTGAAATTTATAATGTTCCAAAGACCTGTGATAAAAATTTCAACTTCTATTTGGAAGTGATAAAAAGTAAATAAAAGTGACTTGGTGACCACACTAAAAAAGGTAACAAATGGTTGAAATAGGTACTTGTTGTGGGCCCTGAGATTGACACTTAGCTTTATTTAATTACATGTCAAACTTTCAGTTCAGTTAAAGTTGTTGAATATATCAAACAATCATGTATTTAAGCACATATATAATAATATTGTGACAAACGAGATGGACACACAAGGTCCGACATTAAAGTTCACGAACTGTTCGTGGTAAAATTGCTACGTACCTCATTGCCGAATATCACTGCGGCCGCCTTCAAAGTACCCCCCTTGGGAAGCTATGCACCGATGCCAGCGTCTAGTCCATCCTTCAAAGCAATTTTGGGAATGGTTTTGTGGAGTGGTCTTCAGAGCTGCCGTCGTTTTACTCATGATGTCGTCAAAATGCCTTCTTTTCAATATTTCCTTTACCTTCAGGAACAGGAAAAAGTAATTGGGGGCTAGATCCAGTGAATAGGGAGGGTGTTCCAACAGATTTTTTACTAGCCAAAATCTCAGTCACAGACAGTGTCGTGTGAGCCTCTTTGGGACCATTTTTGTACACACAATCCTTACATAAAGATCTTCAGTTAAGGTTTTCCTTACTGTATCTCTGTCGACGTTCAATTGTTCTGCTACGCTCCCGACAGTCGGCCGACGATTTTCACGGATAATTTGACAAACTTTTACAATGTTTTCTTCAGTTCTGCGTGTTGATGCCATCCCGATCTCTCGTCATTCCCTCGGAAAAATGTTTTATCCACATTAAACTGCCGTTTTCTTTCATAGCATTATTCCCGTAAACTTGCACTAACATCTCTGATTTTGCTTCCAGTCTTGCCAAGTTTAACACAAATTTTAACCACTTGCCAGTGTCACAAAAATAAAATATCCAATCAAAAAAATGGTCATTGATTTTACTACACATTTTTTTTTTAAATTTTTTGGTGCAGTTAGTTTCAGAGATATAATTTACTTTTTAAAAAAGTAGATCATTCTACTCCTTAATGTCTACTGCCTCTATTATTGCATCCTAATTGTTTATATAAGTATTTCACATGATTATAAATCATATAATAATATATAATATGCAGCCTAAAAATTATATAGATATAATAAATATAATGTAGAATTATATATGCTCTTAACTTTAGATGTGTTTACGGGTGTGGTACACTTCAAAACAGGGATCTAGGCATAAGCCAACGTCACAATCTCTGCAAACGTATCTGGACTCCTTCCTGACCCTTTTACCATTGGCATTCTTTCTGTTACAACACAACACACATCTTCCCATGGGAAACTGTTTCTTTTCTGTTGCCGGAACAGGCCGAACGAAGTGCCGTCCAGTTAGCCTCGAAGGGTTTGCCGCTGCAGCACGACTAATCTTTTTGTTGGCAAAATCAGGCGAGTGGTATTTCTCTCTCCACCAGCTGATCGACCAGGTCTGTGCGGAATGTTGGGCGACTCTTGGTGCCTCCACCTTTGGTGTAAATCACAAATGAATTCCGCAGAGCTTGATCTAGAAGGTGCATTCTTTCTGATGGCAGGGTAACAGGACAACCCCATCAACTCCTCCCATTGTGTCGTCNTACTCGTGGACAACCCTTGGTGTTTTTTTTCACTTCTCGTCTGCCCTGAACATCTACCATCTCACCGTTGGGTACGGTGGACAACAACGTTACGTCTTTTTTGTCCTTCCATTTCAGAACCAACACTTTTCCATCCCCTTTTTTCAGTTTTGTTTTTTTAATCACTGCAGGTATTTCTTTTCTGTTTACTCTCACCGTTCCATGTGTCCATTTTGTGAAGCACAAGAGTGTCCGCTAACAGAGGTGATGTATAGTAATTGTCAGTAGTTGGACAATATCCTTTTCCAAATAAAGGTTTCATGAGAGTGAGGACAATTCTTGCAGACACTGGAAAATCTTCAAACATTTCGTTGAGCAAAGTCCCTTTTCCAGTATAATTAAACTGACGGTATTCAGAGTGATCTGTAGCTCGATCTAATGGCCGGAATTTGGTAGGGAGGCTAATGAAGGCATGGCAAGAAGGATGCAGTGAAAAAAAAAATAGTTCCAAAAGTCGCCGATAGGGGGAAATGTGGCGCTGTGCAATGTAAATGAGTTACAAAGAACAGACACATGAATAACAAAGACGAAACTGACCTGAAACATCACGCTTTATTCAGCACCTCGACCACCTTCAATGTGACCCCCGTTCTCGTTAACCACGCTTTGCATCCTTTGCACGGCATTCTCAACAGCGGCCCATAACATGTCGCCATGAATGTTCAACACGGTCCTCAATAGGTTTTCCTTTAAGGTAGTCAAGTTCGGGACCCCACCACGATAGACCTTGGACTTCGAATACCCCCACAGCCAAAAGTCAAAGGGAGTTGGATCCGGGGAACGCGGCCGCCATGGATTCGGGAAAGAACGACTAATGATCCTTTCATCTGTGAAGTGATGCTTCAACAGTTGCTGTACAGTTAGAGCGATGTGTGGTGGTGCTCCATCCTGCATGAAGATTATCTGATCCAGACATTGTCTTTGCTGCAGTTGTGGAATTACAAAACCAATTAGCATGTCGCGATACCTCTCCGCGTTAACGGTACAGGTTTTTGGTCCTGTTGGAGTTATTGTCTCAAAAAAGAATGGTCCGATGATGAATTCTGCTGTAAAGCCACACCAAACGGTGACCTTTGGTGAGTGCAACTGAAGTTTGTGAACTGCATGGGGTGGTTCAGTTGCCCAAATTCAGGCATTGTGAGTGTTAACAGTCCCATTAAGATAAAAATGGGTCTCACCTCCCCACAGAATTGTCCACGGCCAAGCGTCGTCGACCTCCATCCTGGCAAGAAACGTCAGAGCAAATGTCAATCGTTGACCATAATCATTGGGTTGGAGTTGTTGCACACGGCTGATCTTGTATGGATAGTAGTGGAGAACTTTCCGCAAAACTTTCCATACCGTCGTAACACTCAAATCAAGTTGGCGCGCTATTCCTCGGGCGCTGACACTACCACCAGGAATGGGCTCCCATGTGATGAAAAATCAAGAGGATGACAGGACTTCCTGTACCCTCCTTTCTTCTAATATATTTCAGTGTATTNTTCTAGTTTCATATCCAAGTTTATCCTGGTAATCCTTCATTATTTTTGTGAACAATTACTGGAGTTACTTTGATAAGGACGGATATAAACTTCCTTTGTAATAATCAGGATTTTATTACAGAAAATAAAAATATATAGAGTACTTCCCTTAACAGCATTTCCTCTCAGCAGGAACAAACACATCAACAGGCACAACACTTCCTGTTCTCATGACACTCAGTCATTAACTAACTAAAAAGAAGTTGCAGCTGCTTCCACTACAACTGTTTACTGCCAGAGTATACAAAGTACATACAAGTACAGTTGTACACAGTAACCACAAGTAAACACTCAAGTCCAATTGTAAACAATAAATACTCAAGTCCAATTGTAAACAGTAAATACTCAAGTACAGCTAAACACAACACCGTGTGCCTTCGGTGATCGCAGTTGCAACATCTGTAATCGCCTCTTCAGACACCGGTTTCCGTCCTCTGCCAGGTCGAACTGCTAGCGACCCTGTTTCTTCAAACTTCTTCACCATGCTTTTTAATGCATTAATTGATAGAGGGCCTTTACGTAGGTTGTTACCATTTCGAAACTCACGAAGAGATTCAGGTAAAACAATTTCACAAGTAGCGCGCGCTGTACTAACGTTAGACCCATGTTGAGCTTAGCTGGTTCATGGAATGTCTTGCGGAGCTCTCCCCGTGTCTTTATAGCCAGAATTACTGGCGCTGTTGTCGCCTACCTAGGCGTGAATTTGCATGTTCTTACCTGTGCTTTAGCAAATTCTCAGCTACGTAGCGCCACATTTTCCCCTATCGGCGACTTTTGGAACTCATTTTTTTTTCACGGCATCCTTCTTCCCATGCCTTCATTAGCCTCCCTACCAAATTTGGTGCCATTCCGGCCATTAGATCGAGNNANAGATCACTCTGATTACCGTCAGTTTAATTATAAACACCTGGTATATAATACTAGAACCTGATTTGGATTCGCATAACATAAACGTTTTCACTCTAAACCTTGCTCTTTATAGAGGTACATACTGCTTCCACCCTAGCCATCCTTTGAACAGCATTAAGCTTTCATCAATTGCAATATCTCTCTCTGGAATGAGAGCAGAACGAAACTTTTGATCAAGACGGTTCCAAACAGGCCATATTTTGTTTAGCTTTGGTTGTGGACGAGTCTGAGGGGCATATATGTCATTGTTCAAAAAGTGAAGAAAGTTTTTTTGAATTTGAAAATCTTGCATAGGTTATCAACTTTGCGAAAAATGGTGTAGACAAACTTAGTTTTGTTGACCAATACTGGGTTTTTTCACTACCCCCTGTACAATAATTACAGCCAAAAATATTTTTTATTTCATTTGCAGGAGTTGGATACCAGTTCTTGCAACGTGATCGCCTCTCCGTGTTGCGAGAAGGGATGATTTGGTCAGCAAACCCGTTTGCTTCCTCAACAATGATGTTGATCAGCTGATAGTCAAAAAAATATTTAAAAACGCCCAAAATTCCATCTGCTGCATCAATATTAGCTGTCACTTGTGTTTCGGTAAAAGGAAAATGTGGCGGTGGTGCTGTATTTCCAGAATACTTGCACCATTATCTGACATTTTTTTATGTTTTCATCCTCACTACTCGAGTCACTAGAATCACTAGAATAGTTTCCGTTTTCCTCCGCTTCACTCCCCGAATCACTTGCAGACACTTCACTTTCACTAGAATCCATTTTGAATGTAAAAGTAATGATAAACGAACAAAACATTTACACAATCAATCTAAAGTACTGTGAAAGCATGCGAAACTAACTTTCAAACTGTTCCTAACTTCAATTAATTCTAGAATCAGCCACTAGGACTCCTCAGCAACATGAAAAACCTGCCATCTAGTAACAGAAAGTGTTACCAAGTGCTCGGGAACTCTGAACGATATACAATCGTCTCGCAGTTTCAGTAAAAAAAGAATTGTATTCGACGATACCGCATCCTCACGCACGGGATTTCTACAAAAACGGTGAGCCACACAGTCGTTATACACTGGCAAGTGGTTAATGTTTATTCGTTGCTCTAATTCAAGCTCAGACATTCTCGCAACGGCACACCAAAACACACGCGGACATAAATGCTTCTCAGAAAGAGACTGCCACAGGTCAACAATAACACAGCTTTGATGAAGTCAAAGCATACGGCGGCAAGTTCACAAACTTTATCGTCAGACGAAGTAGTACACTGGAAGAAGCTTGGCGACATTCGGAGACCAAAGGGCAAAACTACTAGAGCGTATTGTGGGTGGTAGCAAAGCTCAACAAATATTCATCATCAAGGTGTACTGGAATTTGTAAATCCTTGTACTGCATGTACACTAAAAACCATGACACCCATTTAACTGTTTACTTCTGCTTTAATTTGCCCTTGTCTGAAAGGATTGTATGGATTACAAGCAATTAGGATTAATACCTGGAAACACTTGTACTCTGGCCTCTAAGACACATACCCTTCCTGGCACATCCGAAAATACGTAGTCAAATTCATCTAACAAGTTTTGTGAAAGCATCATTTGTTGCACCTGTTCCTTCATTTACTGACATAACACATTCATTCTCACTATTATAATTATTATAATTTAAAACCACCTTATTACGTAACTCAGAAACAGTTAAACCCTTTTTTAAAATATAAACAAAATTCCCTACATAACTACCACCGATTTACAGAAAAATCCCCAAACTCATTACACTGGACACCAATTTTGGCTACACTACATTTTCCCCAAGTCACTGAAAGGATCCTTACCATTGCTTTCAGATAATTCACTACATCAATGTCAATAAAATAAGCACTTAATAGGTTAGGATCTGCATCAGTATAACTGGGCAAATACTTACACAACCGCTCTTATTACACCCACAGTTACCATCATTAGCTAAACAAACATCACTGAAATCATGATTACATTTATTACTGAACATTCAAACAATAAATGACCCAAAACCGTTTCATTAAATCATATCCTCATAAATTTGGAACTGCAAACTTTCTACAATCATAAAATCCCACATTTGCTAAAATACAACAAATTTTGACATCACTATCGAGGTTATCCATTTTAAGACCTATTCAATTTATTCCATAAAATATTAGTAATTACACTCATTCCAGTATCAAGAACCGCTACTTCGTCATAACCGTTCTGACTCCATCTGCAACTGGTGTATGCCACATACAGTTGACAAATTAATACACCGAAATGGTATTGTCGTGTTCTTAGGTGCACCGTCACTCTTCGGCACCATACCAATTGGAACAAGACATCAATTAGTATTTCATGTAAAGATTCATCCTCATTCTGAATTCACATGTTAACAATCCAATCATTAATGGAACAAACAAATAAACTCCTTTTAAAATTAGAGGACACATTAACTCTTTTCACCTCAAACCTGGAAATCCTAATATTTACATCTACTGTTTGAGCTAAGCAGCCTACTGTTTTATCAGTTAAGGGTTTCATCATACACATCAGGGTAGCCATTTTGTCCCACAATCATTATTAATTTTGATCATTTCCGTCAATTCTTTAGTCAAGTCAGTCGAATTATTCCGGTTCACGACCGACACTGCAATCGCCACGTCTACTCTATTTATACCACACTGCACAGCACTGGTTTAATACTCCCCCCAGCACTTCTCCCTGAAGGTTGTGAAATGAAACCCAAATATCAATATTGCAACGGTTCTAATTTTTGAAGCAGAGAAACGTGGAGACTGCTTGCTACTAACTTGACTCTCTGCCCTGTACAGTATAACTAAAGTACTGTAAAAATCTTATTCTATTACAGACCTAAAAACAAATATGAAAAAACACACCAAATGGCAAAAATAAGTTCAGTTACGAAAGCCATTACCTTCTCTCTCCTTAATTTATCTTCCAAAAATAAAGTTTAGTTTGGGATTTTTAGCTATATATCATATCAGTTTATAATTGCATTAACTGAAACGAAATGTTATATTTGATTTCTAGGATGGAAATTATGTAGTAGGCTAAAATAAAAATCTTGTTATAAAATGTATTTATTAACACTATAAACACAACATACAAATGCATAGAAACAGATCAACATGAAATACAAGCAATTAAATTACCTCCATTATTAAAAAATCTAAGTGAATGCACTGAACTTAAAAAATTACAATTAATTTTATTACTAGCTAAAATACCAAAATATATATAAAAGTATAAAATGATTAACATGCAGTTGTAGAGAATTCTTCAATTGCAGTTCCAAACTCACAGCCTCTTTAAAAACGCCTAGAAGACAACAATGAAAAAAAAGATTGAGTTTAATGTACAGTTAATTTGCAAATACAAATAAGCTTGTTGGGCGACTGGTACTATCTAACTAACACCCACACCCAGTAAAGACATGTCTTATTAAAAACTAACAGGTTCAACAGACATCACAATATTTTGATCAAAAGCTGTCAACAAGAAAAATTGCAATTATAAATTTATTTCAACTAGTGATATCATAATGGCAAAAGACACCATCCATACTGTGATAGACCATTTGCTCTAAATGTAAACAACTTGTTGAGACAGACAGATTTTGTTACAGGTGTTGAAGATCAGGTTTTGGTGAACAATTTCCAAAAGTTGATTTTAAAGTTATGCATATCATTTGTTGTATAAATGCAAAGCATTAAGAGAATGACAATATTTACTTGCTTTATTTATTAACAAATTAAAAAAAAATGGGTATAGCTTACATACAAGACATCTTATTTAATTTAATTCTGTTTCACTCATACCAGTGAAAGTAGGCTAATCTGTGCTCTAACAATTTTGGGTTTCAACTGCTTGCAAGTACTTAGTTTTTGCATGTAAATAGATTCTTACCCCAGGCAGCTGGTTAAAAGGTATGCGAGGAGAAAAATAAATAAAGGCAAAATAATCACTGTTCTTAAATCAGAATTAATTTCCATTTCCCTTACACCCTTTTTTGACAATTATGTTGTATCTTGGAGGGCCTTTANTATGTTGTTAAGCACCNTATTTGGTACTGGTATGCACATTTTCATTTCTACCCTATACGTTTAAGGTTGCAAATGGATGACAGTTAAAACAAAGTCAACCATTCGAAACCATCCCGTTACACTGCACTTTGCGTTCGGTAAAAACCACAAAGATNCCGTCCGAGGACTGTGCCAAACGTGCAAATTACAATGGAGGTCGTCTGCCTGATGGCAGATAAGCCTTGCAGCTTATCAAAAATAAATACTCGCATTTTCACGATATTTTTTTAACTGACACTTAGGTCAAAAATATATTTACGTGTCACATAATTTATATGTTCTATTTAAAAAAAATAGTACGATTTTTACTCTTTTGCCAAAAATAGCGAGTTTTCGTGGTATTTTAAAAGTGGTAATTTGTAGAAAAACATAAGCCAGACTAGGATTAGGACAGATGAAAACTTCCCGAGAATATTGATGTAAAAAATATATAATCACAACACGAATTACATCTGCNTTACCTCTTGACGGAAAAAGGTGGGAGCAAAGGCAACGGGACAGGTTGGTCAAGTGGAGTGGTAAGGAAGAAGGAAGGTATGTGATGTTAGTTCCTTGTTTTGCCACCAACCAGCAAAAGCGAAAGGAAATGCAAAATAATTTTGTCCGAGTGTAGACGGCCCCCTTAAGTTGTACCTGTAATCCTACAAATATCTGAATGATCATTCCATATTGTTTTAAAACTAATTAGTAGGGGTGTTCAGAAATAGGAAAAAAGCCGATTGTAATGATAACCGATATGAAAAAAAAAATGATATACCCCTTACCGATAGTGCTAAATAAGGTGTTGGGGACAAACAAAAGATTTGGTAAAAGGTGTTCACTTAAAAAGGTAACTTTGTAGTTGTAATTAACAAATATAGTGCTTACTGCTAGGTGACAGTGCTTTAGCAAAATGTAAAAAAAAAAAAAAAAAATTAATAGCACTGAAACAGGAAAATGAGTTTCCAAGAATCAGTCTGGACACAAGATACAGAAACTCCTCTCCTAGTTAAGCAAAAGAACAAAACTGGCTATTTGAGTCTAATGCTTAAATTAAAGTATTCACTTATCATTATTTATTTAATCAACACAATTGCAATATCCAGTCAGTAGAACTGGAAAGTGCATTTCCATCATTGGAAATAAAAAACTGAAGTGCCAAATGGATAGTTTTACAAAGAGATCAACACTTAATTCTCATACAAGCTTGGTCCTCTTTTTATTATAAATTGCTACCTTAAATTTAAATAAATAAAAATATTTTAACACTAGACGGCGCAAATAACCCATTTCTATCGACGGGCCGTTAAAACGACAATCCATCCGTCCATTGAACACTAGAGAACAGAGGAGAGGGAGCACAGCAGTATAACTGCCCGGTCATNCAAAGCGTAGATGTGTTCGCATTCTTGCNGCTATCTGTTGCAACACGACCACCTCCGTAGGTAAAAATGCCCACGTGGTTTCTGCCATTTACTGCCCAATGATCCTAACATTGTATTTGAACTGGTCATGGAGAATCCACTTCACACTGTACTCTTGATGAAAATATCATCTGGGTAACCTAGTGGGATCTACACACACACAAGATAAAAAAAAAAAAGAACAAGGAGAAAAAAGTAAAAAAAAGATAGTGGATAAAAAAGTAGGAAACAAAGACTTGCTTGAGAAAATCGGAATGAGAAATGTACAAGAACAATTAAAGGGAGTAATCAAAAAAGAATTATCAAATGGGGTAAGTAGGGGAATGAAAATGGTAGAAAAGCAAATACAAAATAAATGAAAGAAATTGATTTCAAAACAGAATATACAGTCAGTAAGAAATGGAGAAAAAGGGTGTTAAAATAAAACTAATGAAGAAACAGTGAATAAAGATGAATGATAAAATATAGAAGGAAACATAGACGAAAGAAGCGAAGGAAACATAGACGAAAGAAGCGAAGGAAACTTAGACAAAAGAAGCAAAGGAAACTTAGACAAAAGAAGCAAAGGAAACTTAGACAAAAGAAGCAAAGGAAACGTAGACGAAAGAAGCGAAGGAAACTTAGAAGCGAAGGAAACGTAGAAGCGAAGGAAACGTAGAAGNNA